>JAGFPH010008007.1:47735-59983 GCA_018207615.1 Philaenus spumarius | reverse complement strand
TTCTCTACACTTTTGGTTACGTTAATTGCTTGTTTATTATTGATAAGGTTCCCTTCACTTTTATCATTTAATTTAATTGATTTTTTAATCTGCTTATTTATTTGATTTTCACACCTTAATTTTAAACACTTCCCTTTAATTTGACTTATTGCCGTTTGTTTATTTATAAATGGTAACTCATATATTATTCCTTCGTATGACCACCTTATAAATCTTTTTTCCATATTTATTTTCGCCTGCATTTCATACAATGCATCACACCCTATAAGTATTCTGGATTTTAACCCTTTCACTATTAATAATTTTAAATCCATTTCTTTGTTTTGAACTTTATATTTCAACATAATTTGGCGGTGTACTTTTTGAACTTTACCTTTAAGCGCTCCAATTATTTCTACGTTTGCTACTGGAAGTTCCATCATTGGTATTCCTTCCGCTTTCAGCTGCTCGTAATAATCCTGTTGCATAACTGTTATTTCAGATCCAGTGTCTATTTCCATAATAGCCTGTAAATGACCAATTTCCACTAATATCGCCGGGATTTCCTCTATTGGTTTATCTTTAATTATTTCCTCCCCTTCATTATCTAACAAATCCTCGCGAATATTATAGTGTATATTACTTAAGGGTTTCTGTACACATACGGCCGTTTCTTTTTTAATTACCGTGTTTTCCGGTTTTTTAATTAACTCCCTCTTAATTATTTTTTCGCCCCTTCTATTTACTTTATTTATTTGATTTTTAGTTATATCATCAGCCCTAAAACTCCGAAGCCTATTTTTCAGAACCTCCTTTCCTAGTTTCCCTGTTTCGGCTTTGAATTAGGATTTTGATTTGATGGACCGGGTCTTGGGTTATTAGGGTGTATGGTATTTCTTGGGTTTTGCGAATAGGATTGCAGGTTAGGTCTCGGATAGGGTTGGGGGTTTTGCCTGTTATTATTATTATTATTCGGCGTTCCTGTAGGCCTATTTCCCCTACGCGCTTCCTCCATCATATCTATATTATTTAGAAATTGTATGGCTTCTCTAACCGTCTCGCTATGCTTTCCCATTGCCGCTAACCTAATCTGGTCATTAAAATGCTGGAATATAGTAAACACTAAATATCCCTCCGGAATCGGTGGATCTAAATCTCTAGCCTTGTTTACTAACTTACAAAAATAATCTGCTCGCGTAAGATTACTATTATCATTATACCTCCCATATTCTATTTTATTTCTTATTAATTTTTGCTTCTGTAACGACCAATAATTTTTTAAAAAACATTCTTTAAACCCTGTGTACCCTATATTTTCTGTTTGCATAACTTGCCACCATTCTAATGCACAACCCCTTAATTGTCGCACTGCAAACTTTAACTTTTCTTGATCGCTAAAAAATGGATTAGTTTCCTCGATCAAATTTTCTATCTCCCTTATAAATTGCTGAGGGCGTTCGTGTGGATTTCCCCAAAATTCTATTTTTTTACACTCCCCCTCATACCTCGGCATTACCAGGCTCCTAATCATACCTGGCTGTCCCCCTAATTCTAACACTTTTTGTTCTACCTTCGTTACCCTATTTGTAATTAATTTAAAATTTTCATCAGTTTTCTTTTTAATTACCCCGGTAGATTCTTCTAACAATTGTATACCGCCTACAATATCCTCAAGCCTTTCTTCTACCTGTTTGTGTTGACTTAAACACCTTTCTTTTTCTACATTTATTTCCTGCGATACTCCTTCCAATTTTCCTGAAATTAATGTATATAATTGTTTCTGCTCTTCTTCTCGCAGCTTCCTTTCGTTCGCTTTATCTTCTTCTATTTTAGCCTCTTTTAGCCGCCTTCTTTCTTCTTTTAATTGTTTTTCTTCAGCTTTCTCTTTTTTTAGCATCTCCATAAATTCTTTAAGTTCTTTGTTCGCCATTTTGCTCTTAGAAATTTTTCCTTATTTGTCGGAAGTAAAATATTCGTAGCCTAACTACTTTTATTTTATTTTTCCTTAACTTTTTTGAAAACCCCCTTTTTCTATTTACGTTTTTACCGCGACAAATTATTTCTAAGGTGCTTGGCCTACTCCCCCTCTTACACTGCGGAATACCAAACCCGGGAAATATTTAATGTTGATCAAATTCACTAGTATGTTTACACAATCTAACTTAATTCTTATTATAACACATACATATAAGCACAAATAATTTATTCTGTCAGTTCTGGACTTTATTTAACCTTCCGTTAAATCAAGCCACACCGGTGGGCGCCAACTCTGCAACGACGCACGAGTTGCACGACGCTGGGGGAGGAAGTTTGTTTTCCTTTTGTCCCCACGTTGCGACGTCAACCCCGCAACGACAGACCTTTTTTATGACGTTCGGGAGCCACCTCTGCAATGTAGCCCCGACGCTTGTCTGTCTGTAGGATTTCCCTACTTTGTTACAGAATAAAGAGATTATATCACCTACTGGAAGTTTAAGGCAAATTAATTTTAATAGCCTAGGTGATATAACTCTGGTTAAGATAACTATGCCTATAGTCACCTTAAATAAAAATATTTTATTAAATTCCTTCCAGTTATTCAAGTTACTATTAACTTTAAATTTGCTCAGCTCAGTAATTAATATTATATTTATTTGACAATCTCTGAGGAGTGAGAACAGTGGAACTTTACCTAGAATAATTAAATTATTTGTGCTTTGTGAAATTTCGTTGGAAATGCCAACTTTGCGTTTCCGCCCTTCAATATTGATCATACACTGAAAACAACTTATCATATAGGATACTTAGATAATAGGAATTTCTTGAACAAGGTAAATTAATTATATTAATTGAAATCAAAAGAAAATTTATTCAATAAAAAACTCAAAATACTCTGTGGTTCTTTCCACTACAAAAACATAAATTTTAAACTAAATTTACTATTTACATAAATGTTAACTCTTTTAGGTAGAACCATTTATTATTCATCTATACTTAATTATTCCTTCTTTTTTAATATTTATTATTTAATTATTTAATTATGAAAATGATTTTATATATTTAATTTACAAGATTAATAATTTTATATTTTGAAAAACCTAATTTTTTATCTCAACCCAGTATCAATAATTATTTAAATTTAACTCAGGCAATATTTTAATAAGGGATATCGTAACTTTTCTGACAGACCTTTTATTACTGCGACCCTGGACTCTGAACACCTTTCCCAAGAATGTTGATTGAAATCCAGCTTCCCTGAAGTCCGGTTATCGTTGGTGCGGTTGAACGTCTCTCGTGGTCTCAGCTTTTCCTGGTTTGACTTTCCCTGATGTCTTCTAACGTCTTCCCTGATTTGGTTTAACGCCTTCCCTGATTTGGTTTCCGCTTCTTATTCCAGTAGTCCTTCAAAGTCCATGTGTGGTTCCAGTTATTGTCATTACATCAGTCCTGTGATTCCTGTAGACTACGTCATTTATAGATTTTTTGACGCGCCCGCTATATAATTAACTATAGCGTAATTCACTCAAACTGTTCAATCGTTTTTTCACTGTCTGTAATACTAACTGATTTTACACTGTCTTTGTTCATATAACTCGTATTTACGTTTGATAAAATTTTAATGAAAAATGTTACTTGAAATATTATATCGCATAATATTATAATTAATTAAAATGTTCACTGTTTGATTGACACATATCTTACTGCTGTCTTTATAAAACACTGCTTCTAAGTACGTTACTATAACATCGCAGATCCGTCTAACAACGTCGATCTAATAACAAAACTCAAAGAGTGAGAGAGCGATTCCAGATTTAGAGAGAGCGATAGATCGTTAGATAGGTATATCTGAGATTCGCGGCTCCCGCTGTACTCCCCTTATATAGCCTCCTTTGCCGCCTTCCGAGTACCAACTGACTTTCTTATTTTTCTATTCCTTGTTCGATATCTCGCCATGCAACTTGCATTGATTTCTTTAAGTTTTAGGTTGGTACTACCCCCACTAACTTCTTCGTTAGGCCTTGCCATCAGCTAATCTAGATCTCCCCTCCTAACATTTTCTCCTATTGTCTTACGTATTTTCCTCGTAGTTTTCCTTTAACTGCTTTTATGAACTTGCGGTTTTCGTAATCGTATTCCTGATACATTTTCCTTTCTTCTCAAACTTGAGTGATGGTCGTACTACGTTTGGTTCGCTTATGGCGCTGCCTCGCGTATTCCGCGGTTTTTCCTCGCGAAAACTTTCCTGGTTTTGAAGGAAAATCTTTTTTCTTTTTTCTTCTATGTTGGTTATTCTTTTATGATATATTAGCCAAAATCTCCATTCTGTCCGAAGATTTTTCTTCTGTTTTTGGGACTTGCAAAATTTGCCAAATTTAACATTTACTTTTGAATTTGAATTTTAACTTTAAAATTGATACTTTCGATTGAGATTTACAATTTGATACCCTTACTACTTTCTTAACACTATGTTATTATTTTTACCACCTTTTTCATTCTATTCTTAGCAAAATATAAGTATGAACTTTCTCACCTATTATTTTAATTAATTTACAATTTATAAACTTTTTATCTTATAAAACTTTTACTTCTTTACAACTTGTTTACTTTTTCATTTTCCCTTTTTCATTTTTTATGGTGCTTTTTCACCTTCAAACTTTAACAATTATCTCTAACTTTTAAAATATCAAAAATTCCTTAATTTGTTATTTAACATTTTTTATATAATTTTTCTTACGCTTTTCAAAAATATCTTTTTCATTTAATTTTGATGAAATTTGAGAATTTCCTATAACTTTAACTCTTTATAACTTTAACATTTTTTATTTTACAAAATTGTGACTTCCATGAACAATGTTTCCACCTCCCGTGTTTCACATTTACCCATAAAATTCATCAATTTTATACTTTTATTTAACACCTTATTCCTGTATAAAAATAACTAATTTTTCTAAGTCTTTCAGGCAACTTGAAACAAGTTCCTGGACAAAAGTCCATCTCTGTTGACACAGTACAGTTGGCCGGGACTTGTCGTATTCTAATCTAGTTAAGTATAGGGTGTACCTCAACTTCTGCTATGAAATCTTGATTTTTGCAGTTTTACAACAAAACTCAATTTTTCACGCATTGCATAAGGTTTATCCGTTGCAATATATATATGTGTTCGCACTCTAGCGGCCGCATTTTAAGTCTAGTTTGGTTCACATTAGGTACACATTTAGGCTGTCTACGTCCCTGGGACGAGTTCGTTAGCCAAAAAAATTAAACAATCGGAAGTAACTATTTTTTGAAATTTTTCCTACGAGAATGGATTTGTTTTTGAGTCTTATCGACAAATATAAATGTAGGATGTCATTCTGCACATTTTGCTTTTTTACGCGACCTTATAGCTCGCTTGATTCCCCCAAAATCAATCAAAACGTAAAATACCATAGAAGTACCCGGTTCAAAGCCATGTGGTGGATTCTACCGTGGGGTTGTCGTGCGAAGCACGCAATGCTTTGTATATTTAAGATACTCAGAACACTGGGGTTGGCGTGCGAAGCACGCGATGCATTATGTATTGAAGATACTCAGAATATGCGGAATGGCATGCGAAACACGCAATGCATTATGTATTGAAGATACTGCCAATATGCGGAATGGCGTGCGAACCATTTTGCAGCTATACAGCACAATCGTGAGTAGACCTATTTCCCAAATTGTTGGTTGAAACCCTAAAACATAGAAATTTAATTTTGGAAATTTGCTCAACTCACGTCAGCGGTTGAACTGCGTGGTCGAATTATTCTAAGTTCCCCCCTAACGTTGAATAACAGTCCCGAAAACAGATTTTGTATAACAAAGGTGGTAGATTAAAAAAGAAAAACACCCTGCTGATTTACCGTATACAATAAAACATGTTTTGAACTGGTCAAACAAGGCTATAAAACAGGAAAAACCAAGAACCTTTTGAATTTGCAGGATCAAACACAAACCGGAACAAAAATGAAACGTACGACAGTAAATTTAAGTAATAAAAAGTGGGAGCGCTGGGCGAACAAAAACTTATGTTGTTTTATTATCGATGTCTTTCCAAGCGTAACTGAACTGAAGTACCGAATGAAAGCTGCGCCTAAATGAAGAATACTTTCACTTTTAGTCTATAAATATTCATGACTTTTGTTTTATTGCGATAAATATTTGGGCTTTACTAGACTCCCAATGTAAACAATGAAATTTTTATTACAGTTTAGAGTTTTGTCAACCTGTCTTTGTAAAAGGCCGCGTACATTATTCGTAGTAATTAAAAAGATAATAGTAATAAAGGTAACGTTATTTAATTTACTCGTTAAATACATTCCGCATATTGGAAGTATTTTGAATACACAATGCATTGCGTGCTTCGCACGCCTTTCCGCATATTGGGAGTATCTTCGATACAAAAAGCATTGCGTGCTTCGCACGCCAACCCCACGGTAAAATCCACCTCGTGGCTTTGAACCGGGTACTTGTACGGTATTTTACGTTTTGATCTATTTTTGGGAAACTAAGCGATCTGTAAGGTCACGTAAAAAAACAAAATTTGCAGAATAACATAGCCTACTACATTAATTTTATAGTTTTAGAAATAACTCTAAAACACATTTATTCTCGTCGAAAAATTTTTAAAAAAATAGTTACTTTTGGTCAAAAAATGTGCTTGTGGTTGTTGGCATTTTTTGGCTAACGAACTCGTCCGAGAACGTAGGTCCATTTTCCAGATATCAGACATTTTGTTTTTTGTACAAAATAATTCATATCAAGAAAAACGTTTGACCGATTGAGTTCAAACTAGGCGTGAAGTTGGACCTAACAATGATCTATCTTAAGGAAAATAAACGATTGTATCCATTTATTAGTTTTCAAAATGGCGGCTGTTTGAAATTTTAAAATCTACAAGAAAAAAGGTAGAAAAAAGAACGGTGGTGACAATAATCGTTACTGTTTACACAGTTGTAAGTTCTATACAGTTTGTCTTTTTCTTTCTCCACCCTATACGTAGTATATGGAGAAAGTATTGTTTTCGTAAAAATGTTCGAATTTGAATTTTCAGTTGAATTATCTGTTTTGGTGCTCCCAGAACCCCCAAAAATTGTTTAGTGCAATTATCTGTGTTGGTGCTTCCTGAACCCAAAAATATTTTTAGTGGAATTTTTTGTTTTGGTGCTCCCTGAACCCAAAAAAGTGTTTTTAGAGTAGTGTCTGTCTGTCAGTCTGTCTGTATGTATACACGACCAAAGAGGACACTATTGGCCCGATTTTCATGAAATTTGGTATGTAGGTACTAAACCCTAATATCTCCAAGCGTTTTTTCATTTTTTGGAATTTTTAATTTTTAAGGGTAATTTACCCCTAAAAACCCATAAAAAACGACAAAAATGCAAATTTCTCAAAAACGGTTCTAACGATTTTGATCAAATTCTCAGTATTTATAGTGCTTAAGATGCCAAACAAAATGTCACCACTTTTATCAAAACTTCGGCGTTTTATAATTATGGTTAAATGTTTTAAAATAAACAAGTTTGTGTTGTCAATCTAGCATCGCGGTGGCGTCCGCACGGGGTAGCACCACGGTAGCGAGCACAGGCAGTTCAAAGGTCGCGCGTTCGAATCCCGCCTGGGACAATAATTTTTTTATACGATTGACGTAGGTAGAATATTATTTTTTTGTTTTGTTCTAAAAAGTAGTAAAAAATAAAATGATTAAAAACAATATTTTTTTGACTACAGTAAGTTGGGAGAAAGTTTGTGTCAGTTAACTGATACCGTTTATTTTAAATTGTCCACCATTGGTAACTTGTAAACTATAAATCCGACAGTAAACTTTAAATAAGGAACCTTTCCTTGTTTTTTGAGACATAAAAAAAAATAAGTAGCTAAAATATTTGTAAATGGCTGCCATTTTCCAATATGGCTGTCAATTTTCGAACTTCTTGTGGTAACACTGTATTTTATGTTGATTGTTGGTTTTACAAGCTATTTAATACTTTTTTCTTGACGATTTTAAGACGAATATTTTGCTCTCAGTTAGGGTGCTTTGCAAATATTATACCCCGCAACCTTTTAAATGGTTAGTCGTATAAAAAAAACAAACACCAAGAACAAAAAAGTCTTTTAAAATTGCTTGTAAAACCCAAAATAATCAGAAAATATATAGTGTCCCATAAGAAATTCGAAAGTCGTCCGCCATATTGGAAAATTTTTGAAATTTCAAATTCAATATTTTCAACGGTCACTTAAAAGTAGGCGAAGCCCCCCGTTTAAAGTTTGCTGTATATCTTGTACTTTAGGAGATCAAAATGGGTGGCCCAGTTAAAAAATGGACACTGTATGTTAATTCCTCTGCATTATTTAAAAAAATAACAAAAAACGTATTCGTTGATTTTTTTAAGTCACTGTTCGTCTAAACGATGTTTTATTAGTGTTAAGAGCGTTTCCATTGGTTCAAAACGTTTCCATAAAAAAATATGTTGCGCTCAGTTGTGGTGTTTTTAAACCTTTACACCGCTCTAACTTTTAAACGGTTAGTCGTATCAAAAAACCACCAAGACTTAAAATAGCTTCTAAATCTATAATCATCATGCAATATAGGGTGTTCTTTAAGAAATTCAAAAGTTGATCGCCATATTGGGAAATGGCGGCCATTTACAAATATTTAAACTACATATGTTGTTATTTCTCAAAAAACAAGGAAAGGTTCTAAATTTTAAGTTTGCTGTCAGATTTATAATTAACAAGGTACCAATAATGGTGGCCATTAATAAAAGGCCATGCAAAAAACGTATACACCACCACCCCCTTCCGGGACTTTTACTCGGTTGGGTCGATTTTTCCTTAATTACTTTCACTATTAACTACATTTTCCGACCATTCCTAAACTGCTAAGATTTTATCGTCTATTACGGTATTTAAAACGGTTTGGCCCTGGTCTATCCAGTAAATGGAAGTGGAAGTAAATGACAACTAGTTATAACGGTTACTTCTTAATACCGGTAAAAATACCAGTTATAGAAAAATACCATTCATCTCTATAATACTCGATGATGTTTTCCCCCTGTTTGGACTGCCTTTAAGGTTAAACGAATAGATACAATTAAATAACAAAATACATTATTACTATCTATACCTATTTTTGTATCCTTCATGAATCGTTTCCACACCCGGGCAATGTTAGTTAGATAATCTATTAGGCAAGAAAATAAATTACAGTGTGAGAAACTAACCAGCTGTTTTAAATGATCTGTCTTTACCTTCCTTCCTCCTCGTCTAGGCATACTTAGTTAGCATCTTTACACAAAGTACAAACTTAGTAATACGTACTGAACAATAAAACCTGGTTGAAACGTGTTTACGTATTCACTCAAAGCCCTATAACAGATAAAACAGCTGATTTGATTCAAAAGTATGGCAACACATTTCTAGGTGTAGGTATTCTGAACAAGCACAAGTTAGTTGAATGAATAATTTACATTTATAACCATAGCAACCAACTTAGAAAATTTAGAATTAGTTAATATTTTATTACAACCTTCAGTTGTTTAGGTTAGGTTAACATAATAAAATGAAAAAAATTAAAAAAAATTAAAAAAAAAGTCTTACTGTATTATAATTCAAACATCTGTTGCTACATGTTATTCATAATATTATAAAGAGGTAACATTTGTTTGTTTGTTTGTATGTAATCTCTGAAACTATTGAAATAGTTTTACTAATAAAAAGCTACACTATCCCTGAGTAACATAATTCATTTTGATAAAAACATTTTTCATTTCAATATTTATAAACTTAGTAGGAAAAATCTCAGGTTAGGCCTAGACTGATGAACCAACATATGTATTTACATTTATCACCGTAGCAACCAATTGAATAAAATAACAGATAAAAAAGCTGTTTGCTCTAACATTTCCATTGACGGCCGATTTCAAACTTCAAGCAATTACTTGTATTTCTAACTTTTAGGTTAGGATTTTTATTAAAGTGTAGACCTGAGTGCTGGTTCTTTTAACCTTTATTATATTTGCTGTTATAAAGTATACGAAATAATTTGATTTGAACATTTAACATTATTTACCTTCTTAGCTTTGTGGTTATTATTAGTCCTACACCTTTATTATAAAGAAAACATGACATGATTGTGTGTATAGAAAGTTCCAACGGGGTTAGCGTGGGGAGCACGCAATGGTTCCCCCCCCCCTAGTTACAAATAAAATAGTTGATTTTGATCATAAGCTTAACACTACTTTAGGTTAGGCCAATGCTGATCCAAAACGAGTTTTTTGAAAGCATTTAGATTTATTACCATAGAAACCAAATTTGCAAATTAATAATCAGGTATTCTTCACAAACAACAGTTTTTTAGGTTAGGTAATAGAAAACACAAACAACGTAAAGCTTACTACATTGTAATTCAAATAACTGTCACTATTAAAATTAAGATTCAGAATTTAGAACCATCGTCGTATATTGTTGATAGTTCATTTAAACAATTTAGTTTTATAAGATAGAAACAGCGAATTCGTACAAATAGAATTAATATAGGTTAACCGGCAAACAATTTGGAGCAGCTGTTAAAAATTCTCAAACAAATGTACGAAATACAAATTATTTGAGAATTGAAACCGTTTAGTTTTGCCGTATGTAAGCAATCTGAACAAAGCAACTTAAAATAAATTATGTACTCCTAAAACAATGTAATAATAAAAAAAATCCATAATTAATAATTATTTATGCTCGTTGTTAACTCGGATTATTTTACCCATAAGAGTAATGCCATGTTTAAATGATAACTATTTTATACAAAACTAGTGGACCCGGCAATGCTTCGCTATTGCTTAATTTGAAACTTTGAAAGCCTGTAATTCGTATCCCGTGTAATTCAACATCCTGTAATTCGTATCCCGTGTAATTCAACATAGGCCTAATGATTGTTACACATAATTAATAAAACAACTGATTTGAATCAAAAGTTTAATACAATTTTAGGTTAGGCCTTTAAAACCTATGAAATATAATAAATTAAAACATCTAATATTACAATTTAAAATTATATTATTGTTACACATTATAAATAAAACAGCTTATTTGGACCAAAGGTTTAACACAATTTTAGGTTAGGCCTATTGTTATAAAATCAACACACTTTTTTTGAAAGAGTTTGGAATAATCACCATAGTAACCAGAATAACACATTAATAAATACGAATCAGCTGTTTCATCTGTTATATGGCTGCTTATGGGAGGGATGAATTTTCGCATTTTCTACCCTTTAAATTCAAAATTTTCAAAATCCTTTCTTAGTACGCCTCTACATTATTGGACGGATGTACCTTCCAAATTTCAAGTCTCTAGCTTTAATAGAATCGGCTCTGCGTTGATCATCAGTCAGGACATTGCATTTTATATAAGAGATTTAAGCAGAATAAATATTTTTTGGCAAAACTGCAGGTAACACGGTTAACTTCACTCTTAACTAATCAAAGTTGGTCCTACATTAAAGAAATACCCGTCTGTCGGACAAATTCCTAAACGAATTAAATATAACATTCGTATGTAACTGTTATGTTGTTTACATTTACTTCCAAACCTTACAAATTTACGATTACTGTAAACATACGTTATAAGAATGAGCAAAATGGTTTAAGTTAAGTGATGGCTGTTACAATTCGCATAGGATCTGTGTAATGTACTGCTTGGAGCAGGTGAAGATATTCCCAGGGTCTGGACATTTGTGAATAATAGCCTTACTCCTTTATGTGTTAAGTGTATGGTGGTCTAAAGTAGAAACAAATTTTGTGGACAACGTGTACAATCAACTCCTACAAAAGCGAGTGTACGTACTGCCACGCCGCACACACGCAAACTTTTAAAATTTCTTTCTTCTCGGGGTCAAAAGGCTTTTTCGCCTTCACGTTCGGCGCGCACTTGCCTATTATTTCAATTTGATTTGCCCTTAATATTTTACGCGTATACGTGGACAAGAAATAGGAAATACGCTAACTTTCCTAAATCTTAAAAGATTAGTTTGTAATAAGTACACTTTAAATATTATATGCTAGCTCTAGTCAGACTCCTTCTCTGGGTCGTGTCATTTGAAGTTATTTGGTCACACACAAGAATTAATAAACCTTATAGACTATCTTATTTTAGAGCACTGCTTAACTTAATGGTATAGGGTATTTGATTCGTAAATAAAAAGAAATTAAAAATTTGAAAACTAAACTTTTTGAAGTTATACTTCTTTGCGCCCGTTAGACACTTTGGGATGGGATGTT
>JAGFPH010008007.1:22015-43917 GCA_018207615.1 Philaenus spumarius | reverse complement strand
CATCTGTGATACTTCAACAACTATGTCCAACATCTGTGATACTTCAATAGTTAAGCGATTCAATTAGTTTATATTTACAACTTTTAGATTCAGTTTTGTGTTGTGTTTATAGGAGTGTACGACAAATAAAACTCCTATAAAAGCGAGTGTACGCGAGTAACACATAATACAACAGCTGATTTCACCCATCATCTGTTGTAAAACCAGTGTAGATTATAGTTTAGGGTTATATTTACAACTTTAATCGTTATAATTTCTTATAAAGTTGATTTTTTTAAATATGAGTTATTTATTTTTATTTAACTTCCTGCTGTTTTGCACTTTAAGGCTAATGGAGACGGGACCTACAGTTTTACGTGTAATCCGAACTACAGCCAATGATGTCTGTTAAGAAACTTTTAAGAAAATTATTCGTAGTCAATGGGAATTGAACCCGGAACTTTTCCATTGATGGTTGCCATGACGATTGATACAGCTTTCACGCCTTAACAACCACGGCCATCGTGGTTTAAATATGAGTTATAGAACTAACGTATGCGTTATAATATTTGCTTGAGGTTATAAACGGTTTAAAAATACAACCTTTTATCATCAATATATTTTCGTTTATAGCCTAGAAATTTAAAGAAGAAATAGGCACACCTATTCGTTTAACAGCTGATTTCACCCATCATCTGTAATACTTAAACAAACCCAGAGCAGTTTCTAGTTTGGGGTTATGTTTACAACTTCAATCGTTATAATTTCTTGTGAAGTAGTTTTTTTTTTTAAATATGAGTTATAGAACTAATGTATGCTATAATATACATTATAATATTTCCTTTGAGGTTATAAACTGTATTTAAATACAACATTTTATCATCAATATATTTTGTTTATACAAATTTAAGAATTTACCTATTCATTTAACTTCGGAAACAATAGTACATCTTCGTTTAACATATAAACATATTCGATTATTAATTTCTTCGCTATAATATTAATAACTTCTAAATCATTTTAGCTACCAATATAAAATAAAAATAAATTAAAAGATAGTACTTTTATCTTTCTTTAAACAATACTTTCTTTATATGTATAATAACGTATATAAATAAAACATTTGAACAAATATGCGTAGGCACATATTAACATTTGAAGAATATAAGTTGTATGATTCTTATAATTTTATTGTACATATTTACCGAGATAAAAATCCCTGTCAGCCTCAGCATGTTAGTTAGGTTAAGGATAATAGCTAAGTTAAAAATAATGATAGCAAATTTACATTTACAATATTGTAGTATTTACTGTGTTGGTATACATTGCTGGGTTGAATAGTTCTTACACCTAACTTAACTATTATCCTTGATCCGATTATTTTGACAGTTACACAATCCGATAGGGAATCAAAAGGGCTACAAAAAAGGTACCTTGACATATTTTGATAAAATGTACGGTTTTTGAGTAATTTAGATTTGAAATGTTCAAACAGCCGCCATTTTAAAATGCATGATTGGATTTAATTGCTTATTTTTTTTTAAATAGATGATTGTTAGATTAAACATCATACCAAGTTTGAACTCTATCAATCAAACTGTTCTTTAGATATGATTTATTTTGTACAAAAAACAAAATGGCGGATATCTGGTAAACGAAGCGTTTCAGGACTATGTTTATACGTATTTTTGACCCACAGAACCATTTCCCGAAGTTTGATCCCGTAATTACTGGACACCCTGTATATTCATATTGGTAAAGGTTTGGAAAAGGTAATTACTTCATAATGTTTTAAGAGCTATGATAAAACCGACCGACTTTATCTTTAGCTAATGTTTATTGGAACGACTAACTTTTTTATTATTTCAAGGATCGTGTCTTGCTCTCATTTTAAATTAATGTTTATATCGCTCAGCCCGAGATTACAATCTGAAATTGTTGTCAACTGTAATATCACGGGAACCGGTTTAGTTTGCAAAGCACTTTATTGTTAACAACTGCAATAACATTTTATATCCAGAGACGGGGGTTCCACCTGACTGGAGCCTGTGTTTTTGTATCTTAATAACGATGAACCTATATATTATATATATCATTACCGATATTAAAAGAAATACCCATGGATGACGCATCTTAGTATTTAGTTTATTCATAAATAACAATAAGTAAACAGTACCAGAAACTGGCACATACTTTCTAACAAACTTATTTAAATTATTGAACAGATTCACTATGACTTCATAGTTGCATTAAAATAGGAGAGGGGTTACATTATAGAAGGAGAGTGACTAATAAATATTATTATTATTATTATTAGCTAAAGAGAAAACTATTCAACCAATTTCGAACAAATTTGCACCAAACATGTCAATTAAACCTGTATAGGTGCACGAAAAAAGGTTTAGAAAAAATTTGAAAAACAACCCCCTTTTTGGCAAAAAAAAACCCCCAAAAATCTGTTATTATTATTATTAATAGCTAAACTAGAATTTTTAGAAAGGTGCGGTTTCATGCATATAGTAGGGTACATTAAGGGCTACAAATAAGCCAAATTTGATCAAAATCGTTACAGCGGTTTTTTATAAAGACATAATAACTGATTTTTTGGATTGTTTTCTCCAAAAAGGGGGTTGTTTTTCAAAAAAATTTCAAAACCCCTTTTCATGCATCTATACACGCCTAATTGACATTTTTGGTGCAAATTTGTTCGAAATAAATCGAAGAGTTTTCTCTCCAGCTTTGTACACATACAGCTACAGACGTACAGACAGACAGACAGACAAAATACACAGAGTTTCATAAGAAATTCGAAATTTGACCGCTATACTGGAAAATGGCATCCATTTACAAATATGTTACCTACATTTGGTGCAAATATGTTCGAAATTGATCTAATAGTTTTCTCTCTAGCTTTTAATTCATACAGGCATACAGAAATACAGACAGACATACAGACACACATTTTGTAAAAATTAATTTTTTGGATTCAGGTTGTCCCAAAACGGATATTTCCACAAAAATCTCAACATAGATTTTTTTTTGCGATCACTATACTTTCTCTATACTATAGTATAGTGAGAAAGTAATATTAAGGTAACAGTTGATTTCAGCATGTTATTGCAACGATAGTCTAAGAAAATCATCGAGTTGTTAAGAATTTGCCCAAATATTATACGGTTTTTGAAATAAAAATACAATTCAAACCATTTTAAAAGAATCAAAAGAAATACTCATTAGCTAACAGCTGATAGAAGGGAACTGTCAAGTTACGTGTCAAGCTCGAATAATCACTTAGCTCGGCGTATCACTTAGGTTCGTTATTTTTGCACTTATTAAATAACACCGGCGTTTATAAGTTGATACATAAATGGCAGATTAGCTTTTATGTATTACTAGCCGACCCATACGGCGTTTCCCGTGGTTGTTGGTATTTTCAGTCTTTTTGACGTAATTGTAATTCTTTTTAAGTCTTCGTTGAATACCTGTGCGTATCCTACTGTGGTCATGAAAAAAAGTCTACGCTATTTAGGAAAGCACTGAAAATTATTTGAATCACTTTGTAACATCAGCGTTAATTTAGGATGTAACAAACTGGTTCAAATAGGGTTTGTAATTTTAAATGTATAGGCCTAATTAGTATAAGATATATATTGTTTAGTATTTAAATATACAATATACAGTATACATCAAAATAAAGCTACGAATGTGATATTTTAATGGCATTTAGTTTAATTCAGATGGTTTGTTTAGTTTTCAATAAAATAATATGTTTAAACTCGTGTATGTTTATGGTTATTCATGGTGTCAAATAATTTGTTTGTTATTATTATTATTGATAGCGAAAATATGTTTTGAAAAGTATTAAAAAATTCATAGTTATGATATATTTTATATAAACAATATTTTAAGCAGCATATCTCTAAGTAGGCCTACATAGATATTTAATAACCAATGTTTGAGTTGAATTATAATTCTGTAAGCATTTTTATTTGTGTTTGTTTATAGTTTTTCAATCTAACCTTAAAAAGCTGTTGGTTTTGAAGAGTATTAAAGTGATTATAAATTTGCTAAGTAATGTTGCTATGGTAATACATGTAAACAAACATAAGCTTTTTATACGAACAGCTGTTTTTGTGAGCTATGGTTTTGAGTTCATGCAATAATAAATGCTGTTCAGTTTCTTCCAAATTTTAAACTTTTTCGGGAAACTTTTCAAACTTTTCTTTACGTATAAACCTTCTATGAACTACTACAAACATTTTAAGACCAAAAATAGCTAAATCGGTCCAGCCGTTCTCGAGTTTTAGCGAGACTAACGAACAGCAATTCATTTTTATATATATAGATTACTATAAACCAGAATTTTTGATAAATTAAATTAAACACTAAAAATACATTACAATTAGTAACGCCAGTAAGCCTATTTTAAACAGAAAAAATAAATAACTTTTGGAATTGCATAACGGTGACAAGGAACGCGGGGAAATAAACATAAAAATCTCGGAATTAAATGTAAAGCTGTAAAAACTATTGTTGTTGGACAAAAATAAACTATGTGGTAGTTATATTCCGTTAATAATGTCTTTCCAAATGTGTCTCATCGGATTTTATTTAATGTTGTTCCCTGTTTTTAAAACATACTTTTCCCGCTGTGGAGTTAATTTAAGTACACAATTTTAATCTCAGTATGTAAATATTTATGACTTTTATTTTTTTACGATAAAATGTGGTATTTAATTATCTCTTGTCATGCTTACTTAAATTTCTAAAAGCAAACAAAACTGTTTCCACTACAATCTTGGCGAATTAAAAAAAAATAAGCATATATGTTTTAGGACTTCACCAAATTAAATTATGGTGGAAATTGGGGTTCACGAAGGCCCTGACCAGGTGTCTTAAAAGTCCCACCCTCCCCTTTTAACTTTTGTGTTTGTTAAAACAAACAAATATCCTTTGGGGAACGATACTAACTTAGCCCAAAGTGTCTTTTGAAGCAATCGGAAATTTTGAGTGTCCCATAAAAATGGGAGATTTTGGAGGCAAATAAAAATTTTTAAATTGGAAGTATGATCATGTGGTACCTCCTTTTAAAGGTATATTTAAGATTAGGGAAATGACATAAATACAATAAAAATCGGACCACCCAAAACAAAATGGCGGCCCTAAACGTGTTGAAATAAATCGACAAAAAGTTGCTAATATCTAAAAAAGAAGAGTTTTTAGAAAAAATTTCAAGAGACAAAAAATGTTTATTTCAAAGTCGATATACAAAAAAGTCAAAATATTGCTTCCAAATCGATTTCGAAAATTTTAAGTCGACTCCTACATCTTAAAAAATAAAAAAAAAATTAATTTACGAAATTGATTTGAAAGCAATTTTGTAGGTCAAACACTTTGAAATAAACATTTTTTGTCCCTTGAATTTGTTTCTAAAAACTCTTCCTTTTCGAGATATCAGCAACTTTATGTCGATTTATTTCAACACGTTTAGGGCCGCCATTTTGTTTTGGGTGGTCCGATTTTTATTTTCGTTATGTCATTTTCCTAGTCTTAAGTAGATCTTTAAAATGAGGTATCACATGACCATACTTCCCATTTAAAAATTTTGAGTTGTCCCCAAAATCCCCCATTTTTAGAGGACACACACAAAATTTCCGATTACTTCAAAAGATACTTTGGGCTAAGTTAGTATCGTTCCTCAAAGGATATTTGTTTGTTTTAACAAACACAAAAGTTAAAGAGGGAGGGTGGGACTTTTAAGACACCTGGTATATTAGTAGAATTCGATTTTCTCTCAGCCTCCATTCCAGATCACGCGCTGCTTCGTTCCGCTCGCAACAGGAAAACTCTCTTTGCGAGTTGGCATCTCGACCTTGCTGCTTTGAATTATAGAACTTCGCTTCGCTCGCAGTTTACATATCGGCTATCACTTTCGGATCAGAAGCTGCGACCTTGAGGATTTTAACCGGGCACTTTTACGACATTTTACGTTTCGATTGATTTTGGCTAGGGACTAGACGGGCTATAACGTCGTTAAAAATAAAAATCTGAAGAATAGTGTCCTGTATTAATTTTTTAAGCGATTCCCAACAATTTTCATTCTAGTACAAAAATTTCGAAAATAATTTTACTTCCGGTAAAAAAAGTTCGTCCGTTTGATGGATTTTTTAAAATTAACGAACTCGTAGAAGCCACTTAGGAAACCACTGCAATAACAGCAAAGTAGTCGACAGACACGTATGTGGCGGGCTCCTTCATACAATTGAATGATGACAAATTCCACACAAGGATAAATGTTAGCATATGCAACACTATGATGAATCAGTTATATTCATCTATCTGCAGATTTTCAAACTAACGCAATTTTCCGGAAGTCGTTCATGATTTTTTCAAACATAATTCATAGACTATGAAATAGATAAGTTAAAAAATTCTCCTTAAAGATGTCATAAATGAGGCGAAACAACATAATTTTTACTCGAATTTTTTAAACAGGAAAACATCAGAACTAATTTTGTTATCTCCTGATTATTCTTTGCAGTTTCTACAAAATTCACCCTCTGCAAAAAATGTACTGCCCCTTTTTGTTGTGAAAAGAAATTGATCTTAACACAGCTCCAAGTAAGTAAACAAAATCCAATTATTTTTAAAGGACCTTAAAAATGATGTTACACTTGTCCTAAGTTTCGAATGTAAATTTTTAAATCCCCAAAATCATTAAATATGTTTTTTTTTAGCGAGATCCATGAAATAAATTTATAAACAAATATACAAGAATTACTCGCTTAATAAGATACGATTGTAAAACATCTTTATTGTATCTATTATCCTATACTTAGTGACTTCAAGGGTGGTTTATAGAAGAAGTTCAGAATTTAAATTTCATGCGCAATTTTCCGAGTTTATGCGCATTTTTGCAGACATAGGACCTAGCGCATTCGATTCCTGACGTCAAAAAACCCCTATATGCAAATTTTCATCAAAATCGTTAGAGCCGTTAGCAAAATCCCCGAAATAAATTTATAAAAAAACTAGCTGGCCCGACCCGGCTTTGCACGGATAGACAAATCAAAGTTAAATGTATATTAACAAAAAATATAATATATCAATAAATATATTACACTATGTATTTCTTATGGGGATTTTTAGTAACTTTGACCCCCCAAACCTCCCCTAAAATTTAGATTTAAAAAAAAACCTTTCTTAACGAGTACCTAGGGCCCTAGAGGAAGCTACATACCAAATTTCATTCCAATCGGTTCGATGGTTTTTTGTAGTAACTTTGAACCCCCAAACATCCCCTAAAATTTCGAATTTTTTGAAAAACTTTCTTAGCGAGCACCTATGGCCCTAGGGGAAAATACATACCAAATTGCATTCCAATCCGTTCGATAGTTTTAGAGAAATCGTGATTTTGTAACTTTGACCCTCCCCAAACCCCCCTAAAATTTCGAATTTTTTAAACCCTTTCTTAGCGAGCATCTATGGCCCTAGAGGAAGCTACATACCAAATTTCATTCCAATCCGTTAGGTAGGTTTTGATAAATCGTGATTTAATAACTTTGACCCCCCAAACACCCCCCTAAAATTTTGAATTTTCGGAAACCCTTTCTTAGTGCGCGTCTAGAGCCTATAAAGAGTATTAGTACCAAATTTAATGTATGTAGGCCTCGTGGTTTTGGAGAAACTGTGATGAGTCAATGAGTCAATGGTATTTGGCTTTTATAAGTATAGATATATAAGAATTGCTCGATTAATAAGCTAAGATTTGTAAAACATCTATATTGTATCTATTATCCTGTACTTAGTGACTTCAAAGGTGGTATATACAAGAAGTTCAGAGTTTAAATTTCATGGGCAATTTTCCGAGTTTAGCACATTTTTGCAGACATAGGACCTAGCGGATTCGATTCAAGACGTCAAAAAACCCCTATATGCAAATTTTCATCAAAATCTTTACAACTATTAGCGAGACCCCCGAAATAAATTTATAAACAAATATACAAGAATTGCTCGATTAATAAGATAAGATTAGTTCTACAACTCTTATTTAAAAAAAATCACTCCACAAGAAATTATAATGATTGAAGTTGTAAACATAACCCCAATGTATAATATACGCTGGGTTTTGTTAAGTTTTAGAGAAGTTAAAAATTTGTCCTTAAAGATGTTTGTCATAAACAGACGAAACAGCATAACTTTCACTTGAATTCACTGAAAAAACATCAGAACAAATTTTTTTATCTACTGATTACACTTTTTAGTTTTCTGCAAAATTTATCATCTCCAAAAAATTGACTGCCCTTTTTGATGTGAAAAGAAATTGATCCAAACACAGCTAAAAGTAAGTAAACAAAATCCAATTATTTTTAAAGTACCTTTCCGTTCCAAACACTCGTTATACGTTTAGAATAAAATTTTTTTAAACCACCAAAATCACAAAAATATTCTTTTTGGAGGCTTTTATTGGTAGTGTCTAAACTGATTCGTTCACTCACTAAACGGGTGTTAGGTATACATTCTTTACACACTGGTTTGTCCTTGGCTAACACGTTCACTGCAGCGCAAATATCGCATTACCATGTGCAAAAAACCGCATCTTTCTAAAAATTCTCGTTTAGCTAATAACAATAACAGATTTTTGGGGGGTTTTTTGCCGAAAATTGGGTTGTCTTTCAACTTTTTTCAAAACCTTTTTCCGTGCATCTATACAGGCCTAATTGACGTATTGATGTAAATTTATTCGAAATCGATTGAATAGTTTTCTCTCTAGCTAATAATAATAATACTTATTAGTTACTCTCCCACTTTAATGTATTCCCTCTCCTACTTTAATACAACTATGAAATCACAGTGAATCTGTTTAATAATTTAAATATGTTTGTGAGAAATGTTGTGCCAGTTTCTGGTACGGTTTGTTTTATGTTAGGTTAACAGAATAAAATAAAACAAAAATCCACTTAAAATGCTTAATGTATTATAATTGAATTCAAACATCTGTCATCATTTACTAGTTAAATAGAAAAAATAGCACAATTTAATGTTTACTCCTATACTGAACCAAAACACGTTTATTAGAAAAATTTACATGTATTATCACAGCAACCGACTTGCTATCAGGTACTTGCCAAATATCAGGTAATTATTTTTCACAACTAATAGTTTTTTTTTTTTTAATATGTAAAAGCAAATAAAAGGCTTACAGTATAGTAAGTAAAATATCAGATGCTACTAATTATATTGCTTCCTTTAGTAGGCAATATAATATTTGTTTAAAATGTTGATTATTGATTATTTAAATATTAATGGTTAAATTACAACGCATGCCGTAATTCGAATTACGTAGTGACTATTTTGATCTCTGCTTGTGAAAGCTTTATCAATCGTCATGACAACAATCAATGGAAAAATTCCGGTTTCAATTCCCATTGACCCTGAATAATTTTCTAAATGGTTTCTTAACAGACATCATTGGCTGTGGTTCGGATTCCACGTAAAACTGTAGGTCCCGACTTCATAAGCCTAGTGCAAAACAGTTAAAAAAAAAATCGATCTCTGCCTTACATTATGTACAGGTCACGGCTACCTCCACAACACTATTTAGATGTAAGTGAATCAGTCATATTTATTGTTTATTTCCTTGAAAATATCAGTGTATACAACAATGTATTTGCATTGGCTTCTGCAAGAGTCTCCGTGGGGTTTGGTGAGTGAAGCGAACAGGTGTGGAGGCCCTATTTTATACATGTATACCCTACATATATAAAACTAGTGGCTCTGCCCCTGGATGCTTCGCGTCCCAACCCCGCCTCGGCTTTCGGCCTCAGATGGCTGCTTCGCTTCGCTCGCAGTTGAAAAATTCGCTAAAGAATCTTGTTAATCTTTGGCTCGTTTGTACATAGTTGACCGAGCACAAATCAGCTGTTTTATTTGGCAGCTGACTCAAACTCATTAAACATTATCTCCATAAGATTAACATGGGAAATTTGAACGATTGTTTGGCGGAGCTCCTTCTTAGGTTAATAGCGGCTAAAGGGATGATTGCATCTTGAATCTGACGGAAAATTTAATTTTCTACAACTTTTGTATTTAACATTTTTTGCTATCTCTTACCGTTTTCTTACTAAATGCGCTCAAAGTGAGAAATGAAGAAATTTAAAAAAATCGACAAAATTTTCCCACCCAAAAGGTGCTTGCAAAATTAAAAAATGTTAACTTCTGGCAATTTTCCCAAAAGTTTCTCGTCTAGATCTTTAAGTCAAGTATAAGGTCGAGGAGGGTACGATTACGGGAAGTGCCTAATAATTAATGTCAGTGAATCAGTGAAACCGGCTAGCTTTAAGAACGTTGGGCGGAGCTTCCCTTCTCGGATGAATAGTGGCTAAATGGATGATTGGATCTTAAATCTGATGAAAAAATTTGACAATTTTTGCTATCTCATACCGTTTTCTTACAAAACGCGCTCAAAGTGAAAAAATGAAAAAAATCTAAAAAAATTTTCCCACCCAAAGGTACTTCCAAAATTAAAAAAATGTTAGATTCTGGCAATTTTCCCAAAAGTTTCTCGTCGAGAGCTTTAATTCAAGTATGAGGTCGAGAGGGGTACGATTACGGGAAGGGCCTAATAATTAATGTCAGTGAATCAGTGAAACCGGCTAGCTTTAAAAACGTTGGGCGGAGCTTCCCTTCTCGGATGAATAGTGGCTAAATGGATGATTGGATCTTAAATCTGATGAAAAGTCGTTGGTCTGAAATTAAATTTTCTACAACTTTTGTTTTTAACAATTTTTACTATCTCTTACCGTTTTCTTACAAAACGCGCTCAAAGTGAAAAAAATCTAAAAAATCTTTCCCGCCCAAAATGTGCTTGCAAAATTAAAAAATGTTAACTTCTGGCAATTTTCCCAAAAGTTTCTCGTCTAGTTCTTTAATTCAAGTATAAGGTTGAGGGGGGTCCGATTACGGGAAGTGCCTAATAATTAATGTCAATGAATCAGTGTTACCGTCTAGCTTTATATAAGTAGATTGCATACTGGGGTGATTTATTATTATTATTATTGTTTTATTTGGTTTCTTGTTATACCCTTATCCTTTAACTTCTACTTTAGTTAAAAATTAGTGTTATATGTCTGCTGATTTTATATTTTATTTCCTACATCTAAAGATATTAAGTATTTTGTCAAAAAAAAAAAGGAGGATATCTGAAAAACGAATCATTTCCGACAATAGGTTATATGAAATTGTTTCTTTAATTGTAGAACACGCCTAGACAGTTTATCCGTTTCTACCTGAACCACCCAGTATAAATTACTATAGCCTACATTAGTTTCTTGGAAACGTAAAAGTTTAGAAACTCAAATGGGAAAAACATTCCAACACAGAAATACAAGGTTATATTGAGTTTTCATTGCTAATGAAAGTGGTCGGTGGTTAGTATTCTTGGTGTAATTCTAAATGTTTGTATTTTGTGTGAAAAACTGTTATACAACTATGCCCTGACGAGTAATCTCCTTTGGAATTGCAGAAGAAGGAACTTGAAGATGGATCATTTAAATCAGCTGTTGAGCTTCTCACGCTGTAATCTATTTGCTTGCCTAATACATCATTTAACACGTTCACTGCTAGACACTGAACACGATGAGAAGCGGCCGACGCACAGTGCATTGCACGCCAATACACAATTCATTGCGTGCTTCGCACGCCAACCCCCGTATTGGGAGTATTTTCCAAAAGCAATGAATTGCGAACCCCCGTATTGGGAGTATTTTCAATATACAATGCATTGCGCGCTTCGCACGCCAACCTCCGTATTAGGGGAAATTTCAATACACAGAGCATTGCGTGCTTCGCACGCCAACCTCCGTATTGGGAATATTGTCAATGCAAAATGCATTGCGTGGTTCGCACGTCAACCCCCTTATGTAACCCCAACTTTGACTTCATAATTGTATTAAAGTATTACTGTAGCTCGTGCATCACTGAAGATGGCGACTTTGTCGTTGAAACGCGTTTGAGTTAATAAACGTATTAGTTGTGAGATTTTGTGTTCTAAGTTTATTCTATCAAGTATATCTTCTCACAAGTCAAGCTCAATATTTATTTACAGACTGCATTATCTCTTTTTAATGCTGTAAGGCACATCATCCCGGCAGTTCATAAAGTTATAGAACTTTAAAATAACTTAATCTTTACACTTATTTAACTTTAAACTTTTGTAATTTGTAAAACTGTCTTTTTTTAAATTTTCGTTAATTAATTCATGTATCCCAATTATCTACAGTATTAATGTACCACATCAAAAACTTTGCAACTAATAATTGCTAAAGCAATGAGGAGGCAAGATGGGTGTAACAATTACTAAAACGGGATCTGCCTAATTTAATGCGGTGCGCAGGTGAAGATATTTCCGGAGACTGGACATCTGTAACTAATAGCTTCAATTCCTTCGGGTGTGTAAATGTTTTAAGCATTTAAGCAAAAATATCTGTTTTAAAAACTATTGTTAACATTACCATCATGTTACCGGTAATTTTTATTATTACTGCTTTTGCTGACATGCGTTTCTATGCCAAAGTCAAAGTAGAAATTATTACGTTTATTCAGCCATACGAATGTTTATGAATTTTGTCAAATTACAAACAATTAATATTTTATATTTTCTCGTTAGTTTTAATAAAAACGTCCTTTGAAAGTTTATTTGTTTATATATACAGGGTGTCCCCCAACTCTCTGGACCCCTTTTGTGGATATGTTCCTGGGATCCAGACAAACATATTTCACAATATAAACATGGGTCTACGGTGCTTATTTTTCCTTCTGTCTGTATGTGTTTTTTAGAAAATACTTAATATTTTTGGAAGTAGAAAAGATATTGAGCTTAAAATTTGTATACCTATGTTTTGCGTAACCTTTTATCACTGTACAAAAAATTAGAACACTATTTTAAATAGTTTAAAAATGGCGGCCGTTTATAACTTTTAATGTCAAATATCTCAAAAACCGCTAACTTAACGAAAAAATTACAAGAGACAAAAAAGTTACCTTTTTAATGACAAACACAATGGTTTTTTTATGTCGCATGTAGCTCAAAGGATAACAGAGATATTGACAAAAAAAAAGGAAAATTTTATTTCTTGGTAGTTGTCAACAATACCCAGAATTACTCTAGAAACAAAATACTTTAATGCGTTTTGGGTCAAATATCGCAACAATTACTGCAGTTACTGAACAGGAGCCGATTTTATGAAATTTATCTGCTAATTTACGTAAATTAAATTAAATTTTACGCCTTAATTAACGGCCTACATATTTCAATAGGGATTCGTTTCTGTGAGTAACCTGAAACACGGGTGATATCTTTCGCCAGCTATAACTCTCTAACGAAGCATTTCCGGACCTATGAATATATGAACTTTTTCATTATTTTTTGCTAGTGGAATCAGCTCAAAAAGTGCTCGAAACATTATCCAAATAACTTATTATATTAGCTCATAATAGCTTTAAAATATTTTGTTTCTAGAGCAATGCTGGGTATTGTTGACAACTACCTAGAAATAAAATTTTCCTTTTTTTTTTGTCAATATCTCTGTTATCCTTTGAGCTACAGACAAAATAAAAAATCATTGTGTTTGTCATTAAAAAAGTAAATTTGTTTGTCTCTTGTAATCTTTTCGTAAAGTAAGCGGTTTTTGAGATATTTGACATTAAAAATTATAAGCAGCCGCCATTTCGAAAATATTTAATATAATTTTCTAATTTTTTGTACAGTGATAAAAGGTTTTGCAACAAATAGGTATATAAAGTTTGAGCTCAATATCTTTTCTACTTTCAAAAATATTAAGTATTTTGTAAAAAACACATACAGACAGACAGACGACAAAATAAGCACCGTGGACCCATGTTTATATTGTGAAATATGTTTGTCTGGATCCCAGGAACATATCCACAAAAGGGGTCCAGAGAGTTCGGGGACACCCTGTATATTGGGCTCATATTACCACGTATTTGTTAATTCGTTTTCTTGTCTGCCCGTCTGTTTGGTACAAATTCTTCAATAGATTTTAAACTAACTTTCCGATGAGCCAAGAGATTTGAAACTTCAAAAATAGCTCAGAATTGGATGACAATGGAATTATTAACTCGCTTTCTTTCTGCTTGTTTGTTTGTCTGTTCGGTACAAATTTTGCAATTGATTTCAAACTAATTTAACGACGAGCCGTAGTCTAGTTAATGCTAAGTGTGTAGGCCTTTATGTGTTCAAAAATTTTATTTTTATTTTTAAATAGCTGCCTTTTTAAACTACTACACTGTTCAGCTGCTTGAAACATTGTTCATTGTTGGAAAAATAATCAGCTGATACTATACTAGTTTTAATAGTTTTACCACTTACTGTTGATTTTATGTTTTGAAATAATTTTTATTTTTAACATTTATTTTAAATTACTATTTGGGGGTAGTCCTCAGCCATGCTGTTTCTTTTCACCCTTTATTGTAACTCCTAAGGGAATCACTCAAGGATCTCCCCTATTTTCTAAAGTACAATCAGTAACACCTGTTTAACATGAAACATTAACGTTTACAGCTGGATTACAACCTACGACATACCGCAGCTTATTGAAAGCCCTCTTACCAACCCAGCCATCACAGATTCACGCGTTTATCGGTGATGCAAAATACGTTTTATTAAAAAGAAAGCATGAATATTAATTGTTTCTAATAAAACGAAAGTCATGAATATGCATAGTCTTATCAGACAAGCTAAATATTTTCAACTTTACTCGGACACAAAAACTTCTGTTGACGCACGTTATCAAAGGCAGTAATAATAAAAAGTAATTACGGTTTTTGTTTGTCAAACACTCGAGGTTTTTATTACTTCATTTTTACTGTCACGCACTTTATATTGTTTTTACCATATTTCTATACTAATATTATAAAGAAGTAAAATTTGTTTGTATATAGGCGGTAATCTCTGGAACTACTGAACCGATTAAAAAAATAGTTTTACCGCTATACACCATAACTGCGTAGCATACGATATAATTGAATTCCATAAAAACAATTTTGTCTTTCAATATTTGTAAATTTAGTCGGAAAAAATCTTAGGTTAGGCCTAGACTTATGAATCATCACATGCATTTACATTTATTAGCAAACCTACCGATTGAATAAAATAACAGATAAAACAGCTGATTTCAAACTTTGAAGCAATTATTTAAATTTCTAACTTTTAGGTTAGGTTTTTATTAAAGTGTAGACCTGAGCCTTGCTGGTTCTTTGAACCTTTATTATAACTGCTGTTATAAAATATACGAAATAATTTGATTTGAACATATGAAATTATTTACCATCTTAGCTTTGGAGTTATTATTATAAAATTATAAATAGGTAAAATTTTGTTGTTTATTTGTTTGTATGTAGGGGGTATTCTCTGAAACTACTGAATCGATGGAAAAAATAGTTTTTTTAAAATAAAAAGCTACACTATCCTTGAGTAACATAGGCTAGAATTAATTTTGATTTAATTGTTAAAACAACTCCTAAAACAAAAATGTTTTAATTGTTATACTTTCCTTAAAGCTTGAAAGCTGAAATTTTGTACATTTATTTCGTACAAGGTATAGAAAAAATAAACTGATTTGCATTTTGTCGCGTCCTACTAAGGGGTGAAAATGTGATAAGAACCCTTAAAACAATACAAATTAATTGTTATATTTCCTTAAAGTTAGTGAGCTGAAAATATATCCATTTATTTCTTACGACATATAAAAAAAATTACCATAGATTGAAATTTAGTCGTGTGCTGCTAAGGGGTGAAAATGTACTAAAAATGTTAATTGTTATAATTTCCTTAAAGCTAGAGAATAAACCCTTAATAAATAAATTCATTTTAAAATAAGGCATCCCTGTGTTGCATCCTAATTTAAATAAATAAGACGTATTAGAATTGAATGTAGGGCCTATTTATATAAAATAAACTATTTGCATTTGCTTCGACGCGAGTCACCGCGTTGGCGTTGGCGAGCGAAGCGAGCAGGGGGCGGAGCACTCTAGTATTTTATATATTGGTAAGCGAAGACAAAATTTTAAGATTTCTTTAGAACATTGGTGTATACAGGGTATATTTTGTAAATGGGCCACCATTGGTATCTTGTAAAATATAAATCTGTCAGCAAAGTTTAAATGGGGAATATTTCTTTGTTTTTTGAGAAATTAAAACATATATAGTAAAATTGTAAATGGCGTTAAACTTTCGAATTTATTATGAGACACCATGTATTTTATAATGATTTTAGATTTTATAAATATTTTGTAAATTAAAAAAAAAAGAAAAAACAAGGGAAGGTTCAATATTTAAAGTTTGTGGTCAGATTTGTTGTTTACAAGATACTAATGGTGGCCCATTTAAAAAATACCAATATATAAGGTGCTACCCTCTCAATACGTATATCCACTGAAATTCCACTATTTCGCTCTAAATATGTTTTATTTATTTATTAGCCGAATTTTTGTAGAAAATAAGAGCTATTACACTCGACCCAATTTGAAAATTACTTTATATATATATATATATCTGTTTTATTCCCGGATTGATAAGTGGTAGTAGATATGCTTCAAAATTGCTGATTTTTTGGTGAAAGGGTCCTAGTAGGATTCTTCAGATTTACTTTTTTTTTGTTTTTCGTTCGGATTCAAAATGGCGGAGTTATACCGATTAACGGTATATAAGTATATGGGTTTTTCCCACCTTGATAAAATGGTAGTAAATATGCATCAAAATAGCTAAAATTTTAGTGGAAGGGTCCTTGTAGGATGTCCCAGACACGGATATTTTCATTTTTCGATTTTACACAAAATGGCGGGTCGTTTGATTCAAATCAAAATGGCAAAGTTAGAGCTAGGAAAATGCATTATTTCTCCCACTCATAAGCCCTTGTGCAGATTTTGAGCTATACCGTTCGAAAGGTAATTCAATTTAATACAATCCTGTGCAAAGGTATTTCAGGTACAGTCCCCGGAACAAGGAAGAAAATTGATAGAAAGCTCCCGATAAATGATTTTTTCATTATAAATGTAAGGTTTTTGCACAATTTCCCCCACTCATAAGCCCGTGTGCAGTTTTTGAGCTATATCGTTCGAAAGGTAATTAAATTTACTACAATCTTGTGCAAAATTAATTCAGGTACAGTCCCCGGAACAAGGAACAAAATTGATAGGAAACTCCCGATAAATGATTTTTTCATTATAAATGTCAGGTTTTTGCGTGATTACTCCCACTCATAAGCCAGTGTGCACTTTTTGAGCTATATCGTTCGAAAGGTAATTAAATTTACTACAATCCTGTGCAAAAGTAATTCAGGTACAGTCCCCGGAACAAGGAACAAAATTGATAGGAAACTCCCGATAAATGATTTTTTAATTATCCATGTCAGGATTTTGCACAATTTCTCCCACTCATATAAGCCCGTGTGGAATTTTTGAGCTACATCTTTGGAAAGGTAATTAAATTTACTACAATTCTGTGCAAAGGTATTTCAGGTACAGTCCCCTGAACAAATAACAAAATTGATAGAAAGCTCCTGATAAATGATTTTTTCATTATAAATGTCAGGTTTTTGCGCGATTACTCCCACTCATAAGCCAGTGTGCACTTTTTTTAGCTATATAGTTCGAAAGGTAATTAAATTTACTACAATCCTGTGGAAAAGTAATTCAGGTACAGTCCCCGGAACAAGGAACAAAATTGATAGGAAACTCCCGGTAAATGAATTTTTATTATATAATACTAGGTATTCCCTGATAAGAAAATTCGGCTATAGTAATGCGGCAGTGCTGCTTACGGGGTTTTTTTTTTACCGACTGCCAGACAAATACCAGAAGGCTGTTTTGGCAATGGTGTGTTATTTAAGAAATAGTTTTAAATATAAACATTGTTCGAATGTTACATCAATTTACAGGATTTAAAAAAAAAACATTATGTTTAATTTACTTGGTCCCATTTAAAAATAGGAACCTAAAACGTACAACATTTACGTAAAACGACAATAAAATTAGAGAATTTCATACTATTGTAACATTGTAACATTCTTTTTTTATTTGGATAATATTTTACAAAAAACAATATATTTCATCGCGAATTTTCTCGGTGTAACAGTCCGTCAACTCAATTCCAGTTTACTGTGTGAATATTGAAGATTTTATTAAAATCGTATAGCGTAAAAATACGCATATATTGTACGAAATGAAACGCAGTTGGGTTTTATCTAAATGAAATAGAAAAGAGGAAATACATTCCTTGTAAGTTACAAAATATCATTATTGATCTTATATCACAGTACTAAAGTTGAAGAGCACTGTGGCTGTAAAATCACACTGATTAATGGAACTCCAACCACAAAAACGAAAAACAAAACATTTACTAAACAACTGAATTTAAAGTTATGTTTATTGATTTTGATTTGATTTAATCACCTAGATTGAATATATTGTATTTTTTTTATTTTTTATTTCTTCGTGATTGTTTAGTGTTAAAGATTTCTTAGATCAGCTTATTTTATTTTACAATAGAGAGCGCCCATGAAAAATCACAAGCAGATTGGTTGAATACAACGTCAGAAATACACAATTTAAAAATACTGTTTAGAAGCAACAACCTTTATTTAGGTCTACCTATTAATTCTGTGCAGATTTTTAACTCGGTAAATGCGGTCTTTTGTGTTATACGACCACACGGCTACTTTTTCCTTCAAATACATTCTAAACAAAATGTGTTCGTCATGATGCATTTATTATGATGTTCAGAACAGGAACATTGTATTTGGATAACCTAATAGAACTCCGATCCAATGCAATATTTCAATCCACTGAAAATTCGACGATAGTGGCGCTATCTATTGGGGAAACGACGGCAACGGTGTGAAGCACCAATGCTACCAATGATTTCTCCCTAGCGCTACCTCGCGCCGCGATCATGCACTATTTTCCCGACAACTTTTCGGCACAGTGCCCCCGAATGCATGCATGAACTATTTTATTATTCATGATCTACCTATGATAACACTAACCTAACCTGATTAGCGACATGGTCTGCACTAAGTAGAACTAGATTGACAACTGGCTACACCATGCAGTCGTCTTGCACGGATAGACAAATCAAAGTTAAATGTATATTAACAAAAAATATATTATATCAATAAATATATTACACTATGTATTTCTTATGGGGATTTTTAGTAACTTCGACCTCTCCTAAAATTTCTACATAATCAATTTCATGCCAATCCGTTCGGTGTTTCTTTCGATCCCCCAAACCTCCCCTAAAAGTTCGAATTTTTTAAAAAACTTTCTTATCGAGCACCTATGGCCCTATACATACCAAATTTCATTCCAATCTGTTCGGTAGGTTTTGAGAAATCGTGATTTAGTAACTTTGACCCCCCAAAACTCCCCTAAAATTTCAAATTTTCGTAAACCCTTTCTTAGTGCGCGTCTAGAGCCTATAAAGAGTATTAGTGCCAAATTTAATGTTTATAGGCCTCGTGGTTTTGGAGAAACTGTGATGAGTCAATGAGTCAATGGTATTTGGCTTTTATAAGTATAGATATCGGAATTTTACCTTCTTGTGGCTCATTAAGAGCAAAGAATACTCCGACAGGAATAAAAAAGACCTTTCGCACATATCGCTCGTTCAAAAATACAAGGAGTCTGATCCGTTGGCTGACAGAAACACTGTTGTTAAAAAAATTAATGCGTTACGTACGGTTTATAAGAAAGAACTATCAAAAGTTAAATATTCGTCAATGAAGATTGGACAAGGAATCGTTGCATGCAAACAGTACTCACACTTTCGATTTATCGTAACGATAAATTGTTACGATTTATCGTAGCGTGTAAACCGGGCTTAACGCAAAAGTCCCGGTAAATGTGTTCAATTATAAGGATTATATATCCCTATTTGGTAAAATGTTATTTACACACTATATTATTATATATCAAGAAAGATACAAAAAATATTATTTTTTAATTGATTTTTATTTCATTATGACATATCAAAAAGTTTTACTTTTTTAAATATTACAAAATAGTCAAATGTTATAAAATGTTATATTGTTAATTTTTAAAAACTGTAGAGCTATTTGTTATTTTTTTTTTATATGGATTATTATTATTATATATATATCAACATAAAGATACAAATTTAATATTATCTTTTAATTAATTGCTTTTTATTTCATGTTGATATGTAAAATGATTTAGAAGTTATTAATATTATAACGAAGAAATTAATAATATAATAAAATATGCATCATACCGTTCACATTTAAAATACATGATTGTTTAATTTATTTTTAGTATCGACTGCAAACTCGTCACGTTGTCAATACTCTAGCATCGATTTAAATGATCTCAATTGAATTCTGTTACAAGATTTTAATTTTATGGGTTTTCAGATGTATTACTTGTATATTTCAAAGTTCTTTATTAGCTTCTGTTATTTTTAATATTTAATTTGTGTCATTTAATTTGGTGTGAATTTGGAAAAAAGTTGTTGCAAAAAGTATAAGTTAAACTGAAATAAATACCGAATTATACATTACAATTATGGTCTAGAACTCTTTACGCGCATATGTAGGTATCTCTGTCACAATAATGCTTGGAGGCGTATTGTAAATTTAGCCCTTAATGCCTCACTATATCAAAGCCCACTAAAGAATACCGTTGAGGGACGGGCTTGTGTACACCGAGACCTTGAACGCTCCAATCGTCGTAGTGCTACGTTTTCACGTTCTTCCCACGCTTCTAACTGACTGCGGCTGACTCAACGCATTTATAATTCTTTAAACTGTGCGATCAAGCCTCGAGCGGTAAATACGAGGAGTGTTCGAGGCTAGTATATATGGCAACGCTGCGCGCCCATCCTATTGGCCGCCTCGCAACGGTACTTTTTAGTGGGCTTTGATATAATGTAAAGTAAATTTAGGCCACGCCCCTTTAGTTTTGCACTACACGGGGCTTGACACATTGACAGATGGTACAGTTTGATTATTGCCGCTCGTGTATCACTGAAGATGACCACATTGACCGTGAAACGTCTCGTTTGTAAGTTTATGTTTTCAAGTTTTACTCCAACAAAACTAGGCGCACAGAAAAATATCCGACAGTTGTAAAACACATTTTAGAACGCAAAATAAGCCACGACTATAAACGTGAAATATAGCGTTAAAAAATTTTGCAAGTATTTTATTTTCAGGATTATAAATGACAGATAATGCTAGATAAACTCGCGGCGGTGAGCTGGATAATCCTAAGAAACATTTACAGCTGGAGGGACTCGTATTACTCATAGGTGTCTAGGGACTGAGAATACCCACCTGAGCTCCGTACTATATTATACTAATCCTTCGTTTATTTACAACTCTTAGTTATTTGTCTGGTACTTTGAAAAAAGGCTTTAGGGAAAACAAAGCATGTATCATTGTTAATAAATTTAAAGTAATATAATATTGCTTCTTTTTAGACCAAGCCTACAAATTAGCTGTATTTAATTTAGCTAAATTTGTACTTGTAAACCTCTAAAAGTACGTGCTGTTAACGTTTGTGAGTTATGTTTTTAAAAATAGTTTTTATACTTGTGTGACGACCTCGATTGAGTGATTTGACTGTTTTTATACGACCTGATGATGGAAACCTAGAGTTTTCGAAACCGCGATAGCCGTACAAGGTGAGTAATTAGACCACGAGACGGTATATTATAAGTACAAACTATGGTGGCTACATATATTTTATAATGTTTAAAACATCTAAACAATTAATTTGATATGTTAATATGAAATAAAAGTCGATTATAAAATAATATTTTATTTTATTAATACTGTATATAGTAATCTATACTTATAAAAGCCAAATACCATTGACTCATTGAT
>JAGFPH010008007.1:0-14970 GCA_018207615.1 Philaenus spumarius | reverse complement strand
CTTGAAGTGCTTTTTGTTTGGGTCATATATTACCCCAGTAAAACGTATCTTTCTATTCTTCACATACAAAAGCTTCAAGACAAAGGTGAACAATAAAGATCTCCAAATTTATGCAAACATTTATTACTGTGCCTACGTCTTAGCGTTGGAGATAATTTATAACGGTGAAATATTCTTATATTTAAAGAAACGAAGAATAAAACAAACGAAAATTTAAAGTTTCAATAGATGAAGCCAAATTTTAATTTGTAAATATATACTAATATTATAAAGAGGAAAGGGTTTTTTTTTGTATGTTGGGGGTAATCTCTGGAACTACTGAACCGATTAAAAAAATAGTTTTATAAAAAGGTTCACTGTCCCTGAAAAACATAGGCTATAATTCATTTTGATAAAAACATTTTATATTTCAGTATTTGTAAATTTAGTGAGAAAAAAATCTTAGGTTGTGCCTAGACTGATTAAGCAACACATGTATTTACACTTATTACCACAGCAACCAATTGAATAAAATAACAGAAAAAACAACTGTTTGCTGTAATATTTCCATTAACAACTGATTTAAAACTTTGAAGCAATTATTTGTATTTTTAACTTTTAGGTTAGGTTTTTATTAAAGTGTAGACATCAGCCTTGCTGGTTCTTCTAACCTTTATTATAACTGCTGTTATAAAATATACGAAATAATTTGATTTGAACATTTAACATAATTTACCATCTTAGCTTTGGGGTTATTATTAATCATACATCTTTGTTATAAAGAAAACATAACATGATTATGTGAATAGAAGGTTCGAACGGGGTTGGCGCGCGGATCACGCAGGGGTTTACTCTAGTATAAAATATATACATAATACGTGATTTGAATTGGTAAGTACCATAACATTGTAAAACACTGTCCTATGTTTATCAAATTTAAGGATGTGGACACATGTTATTGAAGGGAAAAATAATGAAATGTATAAATGATTAGACAACTCAAAATTTTCAAACAATTTAAAATGCGCTTTCTAAAGAATTTTTAAATTTTATAAGTAGCAGATTTTATACTTCTTTTGTATATCTAATTTGTCTGCGACGTTTGTATATGACTAGGCATAAATAAAAGTACAAGCTAAATACATACATAAACGCTCACTTTTCTTTGGTTACAGCTAAATGTATGAATAACCTAAAAACTCCCGACACTAATTTATACATTTACCGTAAATTATGTCGGAAATAAACTTGTGTAAATACCGTTTACGTTTGAATACTGACCTATAAACTGATAACCCAAACTAATTTCAGTTTTAGGTAGGATATTGTTTAAAAATAAAATGATATACGCTTAGTTTTTAAAATGACAAAGAAATATACAGTATTTTATATTATTATCCAACCATATTATACATGATCACTAAGTAAAAGCTAAATATACCGCTGTTTATAAAAGCTCACCTTTCTTTGGTTACAGCGAAATGTAGGCATAACCTCAAAACTCCCGACACTAATTTATACATTTACCGTAAATTATCTCGAAAATAAACTTGTATAAATAACGTTTACTGTTTGAATACTAACTGATAAACTGAAAACCAAAACACATTAACTGTATAGGTAGGATTTTGTTTTAAAATAAAATGATGTACGCTTAAAGTTTAAAATAACGAAAAAATAAACGGTATCAGAAAACTGACACATACTTTCTCCCTCATTATAGGAACTAAATTTTTTATTTTTAAAAGTAATTTTCCAATAAAAATCCATAAAATAACGGGAAAAACAACTTTTCTCGAAAACGGCTGGAACGATTTTGATTAAAATTTTATAGTTCATAGTACTTTAGGTCCCTAATAAACTATAAAATTTTAATCAAAATTTTTACAGCTGTTTTTGAGAAAAGTTGAGTTTCCCGTTATTTTAAGGGTTTTTATGGGAAAATTACCATTAAAAAGAAAAAATTAACAAAAATGAAAAAAACGCCTGGAGATACCGTGAATTAGTACCTCCATACCAAATTTAATCAAAATCGGACGACTGGTTTAGGCTCTAGGTCTGATAACATCCACACAGACACACACACAGACACACCAACACAGACATCACTCCGAAAACCACTTTTTTAGGTTCAGGGGGAACCAAAACGGATATTTCCATCAAAAACTCAAACTCGAAAATTTTGACGAATACAATACTTTCTCCATATAGGCCTACTATGGTATAGGGGGAGAAAGTAATAGATAGTATACTATTATCCAACCATATTATACATAATCACTGAGTAAAATTTAAATATACACACAAAACCGCTGTTTATAAAAGCTTACCTTTCTTTGGTTACAGCTAGATACCTAACCTCAAAATTCCCGACAATAATGAAGCCTGTACATTTACCGTGAATTTCAGGCAAAATTAAACTTGTCTAAATATATTTTACTGTTTAAATATTAACTTATAAAATGTAAACTCAAACTTAATGCACATTGTTGTTTTAATTGAGTATTTATGTTTCACAAATATTGCACAGTAACAACGCAATGAATTGACCTACCAAGCTGAAGCATCAGCTGATGCCAATAAGCATTGTTGAAGGTGAGTCATCTGATAAATTGCTTGTCTAGAGACGTTTTAGACAACAGAACTATCTGAAATTTAGGTAGATAATTTTGGCTATCTTCTCTATATCCCTATAAATCAAAATCAATGTTTCTTTGTCCTATATAGGCTCAAAAACTATTCGACCGACTTTACTAAAATTCTACAGTTTATCCATATACCAGGAATGTTTAAACGTTAAAATTACTAAGAGGTTGCTACCCCTATACAAAAAATATAAATTGAACTAACTTCCTACAAGCTATAAAACTAAAGCTATGTAATATTAATTTTAAAGGGGTTTAAAAACTATTGACAATTTAATTACTTAAGTCAAAGGGACGAAATGGAATAACTACCCTTAAAATTTAATCAAACAATAGCGAAGATCAAAATAGCTAAATTGAAAATATAGCGCCTTTGAGAACAAGCTAAACAAAACACTACAACCCAATGAAATATATGAAATTATACAATAGCCTAATACAGTAGTACTTAAAATAAAATGCACAAAAAAGAAAAGGAAACAACAATATTACTTCAAAATCTTAATTACCAAAGATAAACAAAAACTAAACGACATTAAATAACAAGAAAAACTGGCTCTACTTAACCAACACCGATCGAATGATTGTTCTTATCATCAAATATCGTAAATAAATACTGCTCACTTAGAATTAGTAGAATATCACACGTCTCTATTATTTTGTTTCGAATGTGACAAGTAAATTCGTGTTTTGGACTCATCTACAGACCAAATGTATTCCATCAAGAAAAAACACCTACTGGTACACCATTTCATTAATTCATTTTACAGTTTAAATGAACAATACTTCAATTTAACTTAACAAGCCTTACTTAGTAAATTAAATACAACTTTAGCTACATAATTGTATAAGTAAAATGTAGATTTATTTGAATATATATTAAAGTCTGCACCTCTGTACTGCACGTTCTGCTTGCTTGTATTGTGCTAAAAGCTAAGAATATCTTAAAAACTACTCAAAACATTTCACTAAAACTTCGTAATTAGTTTAAACACATTTTTAGATGGTATAGTCACTACAACAAATAGATTTTAATGGGGTACCTACCCGTATACAATACAAATAAATTGCACTAAATTTCTACAAACGATAAAGCTAAAACTATTTAATAAAGTTCTTAATTGATCAAAAACACATTAACAATTCAATGACTTAAGTCAAAGGGATGAAATGGGGTAACTATAGCCTTAAAATTGATTCAAGCAATAGGGAATTGCTTGAAGCATTACTGGGTTCACTAGTTGTCTTTAAAAACGCATGTTGGAATGTATGACACAACTTGTATGTACATTCGTTATACACTACAAAACCGTTTAACGGACCGGTACCACATTTGCCAAAGTGGGTTTTTTGGCACAAGAGGGATTTAAAAAAAATCTTTAGATTATTTAAATGAGAAATAGTGATGTATCAGTTGGAACAAGTGTCCAAACCAGTGTTCATTGTACTTGCTACCAAGGCCATAGTCAGGAAAACATTTTGGTGGGGGGGGGGTAAGGTCAGGAGAACCGGCTTCGCACGCCAACTCCCCCCGTATTGGAAATATTTTCAATACAAATTGCATTGCGTGCTTCGCATGCCAACCCCCATATTGGAAGTATTTTCAATATACAGTGCATTGCGTGATTCGCACGCCAACCCCCGTAAGGGAGTATTTTCAATACACAGAGCATTGCGTGCTTCGCACGCCAATTTTAAGCCCATGTGCTTTGGACGCACACGTGCGTCCGCTTTAAAATATTATTAGTGATTATTACGTAGAAAGGTTCAAAAATAAAAAATAAAGTAATTTTTACGCATTTATCCTATAAATATAAAAAAATTAAAAGTCAGCTCCTAGCTTAGGAAATACGAAATTTGCGTAGCAGTGAACGTGTTAAACACCAATTTCCACGATTATTTTTTAAATTTTGTATAGTTACCCATGTAAGATATTATAGGATCTAAGGATGATGAATGATTTGTTTTGTTAGAGTAAAGTATTTTTGTTGAACAGTCATAGTTTTCTTATTTTAATAGAATGAGATCAAGCTCACAACTCACAAGAGAGTAAGACCTACTGCATCCATGTGTATTGTACGTTGTAGTTTAATCAAGCAAATCTAAACATTAGTATGATGTAAAATATGTTGCTGGATCACCTGTTGTGCTGTCTATTTTATAATTTAACTTGCACTTTTTAAACCTAGTATTAATTTTTAATGCTAAATTTCGGGGGGGGGGCGACCCCCCCCCCCCCCCCCCCCTCTGGCTACGGCCTTGCTTGCTACACACCTGGTCTACTTCATTCTGCAAAATACATTCCTGTAGTTATTTAGCTTTATCAAGGAAGTGCCCAAATAACAACCAAGTTAAATTGGCCCATATTATTAAAACAGCTACTTATAAATATAGTTTCATTAAAATCTTGCAACTGATTCATCAAAAGTACAATTTTAATAATAATGATTGTCATAAACAAAATAATATGTTTACACTGTTATTCAGCTTACTAATTTAATTCATCACTAACGATAATGTTTACAAAAATGTTTTCAGTTAATGTTCAATTCTATTTTAAAAAAGCTTGATGAATCGCAGTAAATGTTTCATCAACATCTGTAGGTAGATTTTAAGTCAAAATTTACAAACAAATATGAATACTCTTTCTCTACATAATGTCATATAGATAAGATGGCGTCACATTGGAGAATAAATTTGCACTTTTATTTATTTAATCAGTCTGTGCGGTTGCAGATTGTAAATTAAGTTGAGAAATAAAACTCTCTGACTGCTTTATTACAATGTTTTGCTAACTGTAAATAGTTTATTAAGTCTTTTACAATTTTTTTTTTTTGTTTAGATGAGAGTATGTTAAGAAATTTTCCTTCAGCTAGTACTTAAAGAGGTCTTTCCTCATTATTGGAGTAGAAAGAACCTGGGGCGGAAAACTGGACATATAAAAAACATTGAGTTTATTTTGTCGCCCAATAAGGCACAAGTTAGTAAACCAGCGACCGAAACAACAATGCATCGATGAACTTCATTGGCGGTGTATTCTTGACATAACCTGAATTATTGTTTTTGTATAAATACTACTTTCTTTACTTTATCCAATGCCAGATCTTGGAATCTCTGCCATTCTCCGCCTAGCCTCCCAGTAGAGAATATGCCGACAACGCTCCTTCACGTCTTGCAGAGCTAAGCAGTACTGAAGGTGGGGCCGTAAATCTTGTGTATGTTGTCCAGAGGGCAAATTTCCAAGGCTGCTAATCCTATTTTACACAAGTGGGCTTGCAAATAGTCATGGTCCGTAAGCAGTCTGAATTGGCAACTTCTACTCTCGGTAGGCTATGTGGTATCAGCACTGCGTACGCCAGGCCTTTCCATATCTTTCCGGCACTCGCTTCTCTTTGGCTTTCCCTTGTTTTTCCGTTAATAGTTGACTCAATCAAGCTTCTAGCTGTCAACAGGGATATGGGATTATCAGACTGTGGCAAGGTGTTACCCTTTTTCGCCAGCTGGTCTGCGCGTTCATTTCCTTAAATGCCGACATGGTTAGGAAGCCATTGTAGCACAATGTACCACCCTTCTTCAATCATGCCTGCCATGGCCTTTCGCCCGTTCATTGTTTGTACACAGTCGGTGGAGGAATTACTACACCCGATTCCACGTTCATCGTGCAGTACAGAGCGCCGATAAGCCATGTTATCCTTACGACAGTCTTCAGCGGTAGTAGCCAACTAAAAAACATCAATTCCCATGCTACACTCGGTCAGTTGACGCAACCCGCATTGACAATAAACGTGATGTTCGCCGTAATGGTAGTAGCATGTCTATTCTCCCGTAAGACGTGTACTGCACGGTGAACGTGGATAAGAGTGGCGCTATTATGGCGGCCTGTGAATCCACGAAGAACACAACACGCGCTGATTTGCCGGAGATGGAACAAAGTTTTTCGTCAGCTTGTACTGTCGCCGCAATCGCACCATAGAAGTTATTGGGATTAGTTCCGACAGGGCTGCGTCCCTCAAAGTGGTCGCTGTAAAAGCCAGCTCCAGAGTGTATACATGGATGCAGTTGTCTTTGCTGTATAGCTCCGCAATCGTTTCCAAAGCAGCGGCATTTAGAATGTGGGGATCACTAACAGTCTTGGATTAATTATGATTCAGAAGCGACAGCTTTCCCACAGGTAATGATGGGAAAACCGTGGTACAGTTTGTGAACCTTGATGCTAGCCCCAGTTCCAGATTGTATTTGACTCTCAGTTGCTCGGCATGCATGAGAGATGATGTTTGTGTCTTAAGTCGCAGGTTTGTTTTTGAATAAATGAATTTCCATGTTTTAATAAAATTACTCCCATAGTAAAAGGCTAATTATTTGCTAAAACTGTAGCTGGAGGAAAATCTTTGTTTGTCTTACTTGAAGAGTGTATCTTGACGCCTTCAAGAAAATCTCCGCCCTCACTGCGCACGTCCGGTAAGATTTTCTTACGGGGCGACAAAGTGATACTTAAATCACAATCCAAACAAATATCATAAAATCCATTTTAATAAACTTTGTCACGATGAGAATTTGTTTTGTATTTTTTATTTAATTTCCATGGGATTTTTTTTAACGTCCTGCTGTTTTGCTGTTTTCCATGGGAAAGATAAGCTATTGTAGTGACCCTTATAGTGAGACCTAAGATCGGGAGTGGCCTATGAGCACCGATCATGGTCTCCAGAAAACGTTTTGGTGTGTCGTTACAATTATTTGTATGTGTTCGCACTCTAACTTTGATGAAGTTTTATACACATGTTGGTTTTCTAAGTCGCTCGGACGAGTTCGTTAAAAAACTCCAAGAAGAGATAGGCCCTCCTCTTTTTTTGACAGGATTGTTTGAGATTTTTAGTACTAGAATAAAACTTTTTTGACGTTTTCTACGTTATTTACATTTAAAGCAAATCTTTTCCTGTGTCATAAGAATGAGAATCATTATTTTGAGCGTCATTCCTTATAAATATACAACTTTATAGTACTTACTGCAGAATAATTTGGGAGTGTTCAAATTCTGAAAACACAAATTTATCACTGTTTACTATTTAGTTTGGAAATAGTTCTTATGGGCCTTTTTGTAAGACTAATAACATTTTTTAACCTTTTTTTTATTTAAGGTAGCAGTTTCTTTATATTTAGGCGTAAAATAAAAAAAAAATTAGATGTTATTTGATCGAAAACTGGAATGTTCCGCCCCCTGCTAGCTTCCCTCACCTACCCTGCGGCGAAGCAAACGCAAACAGATTATGCTATACTCTGTAATGACAATTGATTAGAACAGAAGCACTTGGGTCAAGGTAGGATGGGTACAGGATGGCGGCGACCCAGATCCTGTCGTATGGGCAGAGTTTTTGCGTGAATGGTAGGAATTATTGTATACTAGCTGACCCGTACGGCGTTGCCCGTGGTGGTTGGTATTTTCAGTCGTTTTAATGTAATTGTATTATTTTTAAGTGTTCAGTCAGTGAGTGGTACTTGGCTTTTATATATATAGATCTTAAAGAATAAAAGCACTATTGTCATAATAATAAAAGATCTGAAATTATGATTTTAGTAACTTTGATCCCCCCAAACCCCTCCTAAAATTTCGAAATTGTTCATACACTTTCTTAGTGAGCACCTATGGCCCTACAGGAAGCTACTTACAAAATTTCATTCCAATCCGTTCGGTAGTTTTGAATAAATTGTGATTTAATAACTTTGATCCCCCCAAACCCCCCCTAAAATTTAGAATTATTTGAAACCCTTTCTTAGCGAGCGCCTATGGCCCTAGAGGAAGAAAGGCTATATACCAAATTTCATTCCAATCTGTTCGGTAATTTTGGAGAAATCGTGATTTAGTAATTTTTACCACCCAAACGCCCCTAAAATTTCCAAATTTTAAAACTCTTTTTTATTGAAAACTTATGATCCTAGAGGAAGCTACATACCAAATTTCATTCCAATCCGTTCTATAGTTTTGAAGAAATCGTGATTTAATAACTTTAATCCCCCTAAAATCCCCTAAAACTTAGAATTTTTTCAAACCCTTTCTTAGTAATCCCCTATGGCCCTAGAGGAAGCTACATACCAAGTTTCATTCCAATCCGTTCGGTAGTTTTGAAGAAATCGTGATTTAATAACTTTGATCCCCCCAAAACCCCCCTAAAATTTCGATTTTTTTTTCAAACCCTTTCTTAGTGAGCACCTATGGCCCTTGAGGAAGCGACATACCAAATTTTATTTCAATCCGTTTTGAAGTTTTTGAGAAATCGTGATGAGTGAGTCAGTGAGTCAGTGTTTTTTCGCTTATATATATATAGATGATAGAGAGATATACGTTTAACTACCTTAAAAGAGTTGAAGTATAACACTTGAAATCAAAAAATTAAAATATGTATTTTATTACTCAGGGTTTCTTTTAAGATGCCATTAGAATATTACAACTTCTAACGCATTACATTACAGATAAACTTTATGTCAGGGCACATTAAACCATAAAATAATACGTTTAAAGCCACATTCTTACAGCGCTGGTAAATGTCATGGCGTCGTTCCTTTAAGACGTTAAGAACAGTTATGGCTTGTTTATTGTGCTGAGAATTTATTGTTGGCTACCGTTTATTAAACAACCAGTTTCAACGCGTTTTTAGTTATTTTTTACTATGAATGTATCACGTTAACATAAAGCATAGGTAAAATGTATCACAGAATATATCGAATTAATTCTCGAACGGATATTATTTCGGCTTAGAATTTCGTTATTTAAATCAATCATCCCTAAAATTATGAAAACATTTTGGGGCCGATTAAATTTTTTTACTACATTGATTTTTAGATTTAAAAGGGCTTTAATTTAATATATTAATTAAAAACTTTTAAGTTACGAGTCATAGAAGGGAATTAGTTTGGAACTTTGTAAATAGGGTTTTTAAAGTTCCCCAGAATGGTGGATAAATGCCCTGAGAACAGATTGTGCTTATGTCTTTCTGTCGTTTAAATAACGCAGGTGGTAGTTTAAAAAAGAACTTAATTTAACAGATTTTAAGTGCATAAAGTATTATGAGAAAACAGACCTATTTTCATGTATTCCAGTGATCCAAAATGAATATATTGTGTCGTAATGGAGGGTTATTAAAAAAAAAAAAAAAAAAAAAAAAATGAAATGGAATCATAGGTCTATTGTTGCATGAAGTCATTTAAACCTCCATAAGAATATATATTTATTTTTGAAGAATATCATAACTTAAGCAAATTTTACTATTTCTTTTCATGTGCTTCCATTAAAAAAAATGTGTCTTACAAAATGAGTTTTTACTTCATTTTGAAGATGTTGGAGAAAGACTAATTTATGTTCAGGTTCATCACCTCCTTATTTTGATACCTTATTTTACTCAATGCTTTCCTATTGTTTTATGTCGGCGATAAACAATTTGTTTTTTATGATGGAATACCTTTGTAAATGTTAAAAATTTAGACATTAACGAATAAAGGTTATTTCGTTAGCAATGTTCTGTCAAATTTTTATTTCTGATAATAAAACTGCTCAATGATAGTGAATAGAAGTACAAAACAACTAATTTTAGCACATTTACAGCAGCCATCTTGAAACTGGACATGGTAAGTTAGTTTGTTTGAAACTTTATATTTAAAATTAATTGAAAATAACCCGACACTCAAACGATGTGTACGTTAGAAATATCTACGAATATCCACATCCACCTTAAGGGACAATAGAATTTACCATAAAAAAAGTAAAAATTACGAGCTAGGTAGATTTTATCTAAACTAGATCGTTTATGCGTTGTATAGGGACAGGGTGATTCTTAAAGAAGACGTCAAACTTCTAGAGTGGGTTCCTTACACAAAAATAAATGAAAACGTTCCCATAAACGTGTGCCCTAAGACGATTCGTTTTCTAGATATCCACCATTTTGTTTTTTTACAAAATAATTCATATCTAGAGAAATGTTTCGCTGATTTAGTTCAAACTTGGCATGAAATTTAACATAATAATGATATTGTTTAGTCATTAAACAAAATAACAAAATTATATAAAATAAATACTTAAAAAGTGATTATAATTTGGTTGCTAAACATATAGTCAACATTATCAAATAAATTGAAATAAAAGAAATAATAAATTATTCACTGAACAAAATAACAAAATTATATAAAACAAATAAATAAAAAGGGAAAATAATTTAGTTGCTTAACATAAAGTCAACATTATAAAATAAATTCAAATAAATGAAATAATAAATTAGACATTAAGCAAAACAACAAAATTATATAAAATAAATAAATAAAAAGTGATAATAATTTATTTGCTAAACACATAGTCAACATTGTAAAATAAATTCAAATAAATGAAATAATAAATTAGTCACTAAACAAAATATAAAATTATATGAAATAAATACTTAAACAGTGATCATAATTTAGTTGCTAAACATATAGTCAACATTATCAAATAAATTGAAATAAATGAAATAATAAATTAGTCACTGAACAAAATAACAAAATTATATAAAACAAATAAATAAAAAGTAATAATAATTTAGTTGCTTAACATAAAGTCAACATTATAAAATAAATTCAAATAAATGAAATAATAAATTAGTCAGTAAACAAAATATAAAATTATATAAAATAAATACTTAAAAAGTGATCATAATTTAGTTGCTAAAAATATAGTCAACATTATCAAATAAATTGAAATAAATGAACTAATAAATTAGTCACTGAACAAAATAACAAAACTATATAACATAAATACATAAAAAGTTATAATAATTTAGTTGCTAAACATATAGTCAATCAACATTATAAAATAAATTCAAATAAATGAAATAATAAATTACTACATGTTAGTACTCCTAACCTACAGGATTTTAGAACAATAGACAAACGCATTTGCCTAGAAAACTTAAAACTCCAACAAACATAAACAAAATTAAATGTTTTCCCATAGAATACTATACTGCAATAAACTCGATATTCTGCCAGCTTACAGAACTTCAGATCTTGAGGCAGAAACAAATTATCAACGATGAACGAATATTCGGGTATATTCGAAATTGCATGTTACGACTGCCTAAACATTTTATGTTTTACGAACAGGACGAACATTCACAAAAAGGTGTGCAGAACATATCTTTAAGACAAAATAGCTGAGCAACGATAAAACTTTGCCAAACATTTAATAGATCAGGACCATTCTTTCAGAAATATCCAGGAAAAATCTAAATAGTTTACATGAGTGTAAAAAGTTCCGCCATCTTAGTACACTTGAACAATTTGACAAAATATATAAAAACATAAAAACACAACAGGGCCTTGTTTTGAATGATAAAATACACTATAGGTGGACTAATATCAAAGTAGGCACATAATTTTCAACAACTCCTTACTCTTAATTTAAAATAAAATACAATCCATTGATGGTACATTCTTTCAAGTTTATTTTGAACTGCTTATAAAATTCAGTACACAAATTAAAACACTTTATTTATTTCGAAGAAACTCCTAATAAATAGAGATGTATTCCACAGTGGATTTAAACGATAAGTTAACTGACACGCTAAAATGTAAATCTACTTAAATATAACAATAAGTTACTTTTACATTAGGAAATAATAAAAGTGTATAGCTCTCTTAAGAGCATAGAGAATTTCACACCAACTCGTGTCTTATGTACAGGTAATTGATGAGGATTAGGACCCATGATAGTAGTAAATTAGGGGTAGATTGCTGAGTCAAATGCATTTCTGCCAAAGTCGTTAGTGAAATCAACGATGGTTTGAGATGAATTACAAGAAATAATACTTTTTTTAAGTGCATACTGAACATAATCCATCTGAATTACGTTTTCTTTTAAAATGTACCATTGTGTTAAACAGTAAATACCCCTTACTACTTTGGAATAACCGTGACAGTTGTTACTATAATAGTTGACAAATTACTGAAATAATAATAATTATAATTATATGAATTGGTAAGTAAAATTATACAACTTTGCATTGCTGCCTGTGTTTTATATTAAATTTATATTAATATTAGCATATTTAAAATAACTATCTCAGCAGATTGAAAAGAATTCTAGCGTTGGTACAACAATCAATTATTTACGTCGTCGCATCTAAACACAGGGTTCTATAACAAGGGCTATATCATTTTGCTCATCCGCGGTGAAGCAAATCAATCGCCTGTGATGTCACCGCGCTGTCTCTACAGCAGCGGGGAATATTTCAGTAATGTGCGCGCTGTCGTTTACTCGCTGTTCTAACTCGACGGAAAAGCTTCGGTAAAATAAAACTAATATATTCTTAATCTACGTAACGTACGGATTCTAACAGTATAAATAACTTTTATTTTAACAGGTATTTCAAATTTTAATAATTGCAAACATTTGAGAATTATCACAAACCGAAATGGAATCACAAACCGTATTAGCCTATATGCAGTCTCGATTAACTTGTCTTCTATACAAATCAATTTTCTCTAAAGACAATCACTCAATTTGTATGAAATTTAAAATATACGTAAACAATATATGTATAAATATAATATACAAAAATTATACATCTATGATAATTTTAAACTAAATAGTCCAGCAAATTTATGAACGCATAATTATCAATGAATATGTTTTTACATGATCATTTCCGTCCATACGTATAGCAGATCAAAGTTGACCATTTTGTAATATATCGAATTAAAACTAGGTATAGAAAGTGTAAAGCTTATTTTTAACTTATATACCAAGACTCAAGTTGGTATCTTAAAAATTTGTTGAGCTAGAGCCATCAGACTTATCAACGAGCCTCACGATTTTTTGCTTACCGAACGTTGTAGCCCTTTCAATCTATTCCAGTTTCGTCAATTTTTGGAATATCAACATCAAATTTGTTTAACTAGTTGAATACTCCCAGTATTAATATTCTCAGTAACTATGATCTATTTTTTTTCATGTTCTTTTTAAAAACGAGGCGCTTGAAGATAGTCTTCTGTTTTACCTATCTTGTTTTAACTATAACACCTTTTGATTCTACGACTCCATTTTCGATATTTTTGAACATATCGATTTAAAAATTGGTGCATAAGTTACAAACACAATTGATTTTTGCTATACATATTTTAAAAACTATATTTACAAAATTGACTAATCTTCAGCCAATTAATTCAAGCGTTTTGATGGAAAATCTAAAAAGGTATAAAATTATACTTTTTTTAAATACTTGTGCTTTTAAAGTAAATAATAAAAAAGGTTTATACTTCTTGATCTTGTTTGAATCTATATGTTTAACTTGTAAAAAAACTTTTTGTATGATATTTTGAAAAGTTTCTAAACTGGAGCCGTTTAAAATGAGTTGGTGGGTCCGGTACTCCTAAAATCGTGAAGCCCATTGATAAGTCAAGTGGCTCTAGATCGAGCCATTTTCAAGATAACAAGCTGACACTCAGCATAAATGTTTAAAATATATATTTTAACTTCTATGTCAAGTTTGAATTCGATATATACAAATTGTGCCAATTTAGAATGAGCCAACGATACATATATGAATGAGATTTCCCCTTTCTGTGATTTGTTTTTAGCTGTATTTCTAATTTATGTGAATGAAAATAAATGTTTGTATTCAAAATACATTGTTGTTAATATTTTTTAACATAATTTATTTAAAAAAAATGTTTTCAGCAAAAAATATTAGTAAAATGATCGTTAAAATAGTCACTAAAAAAAACTGTTTTTATTGAATAAAAAATTAGGGGGAGGGGGGGAGAACACAAAAACATTTTTTTAAAGTTTTTTCTACTCATCGAGACGAACAAATTAAAAACAAAACGTCAAAATCTGTTAACCTTCACCGGGTTCCCTCACAAATGTCTATTTTTACGGTACTATTATTAAATTTTTATTTTTTTTAATTTTTTTTTTGCGTTTTAATAATACTTTGCGATTTTTTTCCAGACAAACCATTGTTCTGACGACATAATTACAGAAGACCTTTTTATTGTTTCGATTTTTTTTTACTTTGGGAAATCGATAGACTGGTAAACTTTTTTTATGTTAATCTACATACTTATCATGTACTTATAAAAAAAATCAGTAGTATTGTAAATTACTGGAACTTTTGGTCTAAAACTACCCCTACCGACTGGCCTATGTGTGAGCGGAGAATAAAAAATAATAATAAATAATAACACAACTGCAAGCTGCAAAAAAAGAATTAAGATTGTTTTCTATGTCGTATACACAAGATATTCAGTCTATTAGTTCAATAATTTTAGTAAAACCGTACAAGTGAGATAACATCGACCAATATCTGGAGTGATCAGGGCGGATCAG
>JAGFPH010008006.1:49252-60007 GCA_018207615.1 Philaenus spumarius | reverse complement strand
TTGATATATCAATATGAAATAAAAAGCAATTAAAAGATAATATGTTTATCTTTATTTTGATGTATATAATTACAACAGTTTTAACAATTAGACCTACAGTTTTATAATCCTTATAATTGTACATATTTACATGTTGAAAATTCCGTCAGCATAGTTAGGAAATCCTAAATAAAGTCTGTTTTTAAATACTATTTTTATAAATTATGTATTTCAGATGTGTATCTAATTAATCTACCTGTGATTTTTCACGAGGGCTTACTAGTGAATTACAATAAAATGTTGTCAATTTAATGTGTAACCTTGTATTTTTATGTTATTTTTCTCATTAGTTCAATAGGTTAGATAATGTATGAATACTTCCCAGGTTAGATAATTAAGGAAAACAATTATAATAATTGCAGCACGTAAACTGTTTGTCTTATTTGTATAAATTGTATAAAATGAGGCTGTTTTTGTTTGCAATTTAAATGTTATAATTAGTAATTATAATTAGTAATTAGTAACATTTTTTCATATTTTAAATTTATTTTTATTTTTCTTATATATTTACTTTAAGCTAGTTGGGCTAATAAAGACGAGAAATTTACTTGGTTTACTACTTTACAGTAGGTAAATTCGAACTTGCGCATGTTTATTATACAATAGCTCCTGCGTTATTCGGACGCCAACCAACTTGCTACTTTCAATAAAGTTGTAGTATTGATCGTAACCTCAAAGCTAGGAAGATAAATAATATAAATTGTACATGACAAAATATTTAGTTTAAGATATAATAGGAGTTATCACAGTAAAACAGCATAAATAAAGCCTATTTATAAACAAAAACTTAACCTAAAATTGTTCAATAGTTTTGAAATCAGCTGTTAATAGAAATACAGATATCATAGCACTATTGCTATTGCGTCTGTGTGTGTTTGTATCTAGGTATTCAGCCTTGTTTGTAATTTAATATAAAACATTGTACACGGAATATTCTGGAGAAGACAGTAATACTGCAATGTACTTTGTTTTGCCGAGAGCTGAGCTGGTGATGACGCGTTATATTTTCCTGTATTTTAAATTGAATTTTTAATAACTTTCAGATATTTAAGTTGTACGGTAGAGAGAGGGAACTTGGGACCTGGAAATGTCACGACTTCAAGCAAAGACCTTTTATATTGTATTTATGCTTTGTAATACAGTATTTATTTTACATTATGGCTGGTGACATTTGTGCCTTATTTAAACAAGTAGACAAGTTAAAATTAATATTTTGAAAATCTTCTTTTTGTGTTTACAACTATTATTTAACACTGATTTGAATAAAAAACCCGAACTACAAAACAAAGAACAAAAACAATAACAAAACAACTAAATTGTAAGAAATGTTTAATACGTTGGGTAAAGTATTAAACATAACTTACAATAATTCAGTTGTTTAGTTATTGTTTTTGTTCCTTGTTTTGTGGTTCGGGGTTTTTATTCGAATCAGTGTGATTTTGTCGCCACAGTGCTCTTTTATTTGTTTAAACTATTATTTATTAGCTCGCTTCGAACACCAATCCCGGCGGGGAAGCCACATGCAAACAGATTATTGTATACTCTTATATGTCCACTAAAATCACGATCGGATGGCGTATACATAGCTAATGTAAGACAGAGATCGAAATAGACTCGACCATCCTCCAATAATTCGAATTGCGTCGTGCGTTGTAATTTCACCATTATTATTTTAATAATCAACATTTCATTCAAACACATTTTGTATTACCAACTAAAGAAAACAATATAATATGTAACACCAGATGTTTGACTTATAATACAGTAAGCCTTTTGTTTGCTTTCACTGAAGATTAATTAATTATCTGATTCTCAATTGGCCAAATTGGTTGCAAATAAACGTGTTTTGGTTCATTGTAAGCCTGAAATAAAATTATGTTGAGTTGTTTGCCTAAATCATTTGTCTTATTTATAATACGTAACAACGATGTTTGAATTAAATTATAATAGAGTAAGCATTTTTTGTAGATTTTGTTTGTGTTTGCTTTTAACTTGTCAATCTAACCGAAAATCGCTGTTGACAGTAAAGAATAATAAAGTGATTCTAAATTTACCAAGTCGGTTGATATGGTAATGAATGTAAACAAACTTGTGTTGCTAAGCTTTTGATCCAAACAGTTGCTTTATCTGATAATGGGCTGGGAGTGAACCCCTGAATGTTCAGTATTTTTATTCTTTAAAATAAAAATTTTGTAAAGTCCTTTCTTAGTGTGCGTCTAAGACCCCCATACAAATATTTTTAAATTTTCGTATTTGTATTACAACGGAAAAAATCCGTGTAATTCCCAAAATTTTGAGTTTTGCAAAAAAAATTTAAATTTTTTTTTTCTGGGCTACTACGGGTTTGGAACGGTTGTATGTCACGAAGATATCATGTCGTTGTTAGAGGGTTGCGATCTAACGAGAAGTGACTCTTGAACCCCGACAAGAAAAAGTATGCAAAGGAACTTAGCCCGAATGTCTGATTTCTTAGGGAATAGCCGGTATTTGGGAATGTACAGAATTGAGTTTTATTTGTTTAATGCATTGTTCAATGTAGGTGTTGAGCATTTAATTCCCAATTTTGTAAAATAAAAATTACGTAAGTTATAAACAGTTAAAGTTAAGGGGAAAATTCAAAATAGCTCAAAATCTAAAAAGAAGGGTAGTTTTGGATTTGAGAAAGAAAGTCCAAAAGAAAAGCTTACATGTAAAATTTTTGTATTTTGAAAAATAAAAAAATGGCTAAAATATTAAAGTTTGAAGTTTGTTTAAATAAAGAAAAATAAAGTAGTTGTAAGGTTAAAGTAGGCAAGTGATTAAGGAAGTAAAGTTCTATTGGAAAATGAAAAAAAAATAATATAATTAAAATATTAAGGTGACAAGTTTTACACCTTTTATTGTCAAATTAAACCAGTATATTAAATAAATTTCGGTAGTTAAAAAAGCCCATAAAAAACTGTTATTTCGAAATTGCATAAAGTCCCAGGAAACCAAAGAAAAACTTCCAAATCAAGTGAGAAGGTGGCTAGTGTTATATTTACATCACACACAGACAGTGTAAAAATTAAATCCGCGAAAAGGTGAAAACAAAAAACTTTGTCGCGAAAAATCGCGATAAAACTTCGAACGACCAGCAAACGCGAACGGAAAGTCCTACGACCACCGGACGAACTCCCAGTGAAAGAAGAAAACGCGACGAACGCGAAAAACCAACTCAGAAAACCACGTGGAAAATGTGAAAGTCACCAAAGAAGAAACAAAAACAATAGACAAATTGAAAGGCAGAAGAACGGCACAAAACATGACGTTGTAGCAGTGGGAAGGAGTGGGGCTGGAGCGCAAACGAAGGCTTGGTAGAAGGGTTAACCAAAAACAATGGTTTTTAAGTACAAGCTGACTTGAAGAAAAGAAAATTTATTTGAAAACACTAGTGGAATAATAATTATAAGAACAATTAAAAACCAAAAAAGTGTTTAAAAAAGGGAAATTCTGTAAAATAGGGAATTGGCAGAAAATCTGCGGGAAGCTGGCTATAAAAGGGCCCTACACGAAAAATCGCTGCTTCTTCTTCAAAATTACACGCCATCAGGCTGCTTCTTATTATAAAACGTATAATCAGTAAATCTATTTAAAATCAAACTTCTTCAACGAAAAGTTTTGTCAAATTTTAAATTAGAAAATTTTACTACACTTCGATGTTACTAGTATAACTACATAGATCCAACAATTACATGTGAAAGGAATGACATAGTGAATCAATGTTATTCTGGAGTTACGGATACGACTTGACGAGTTAATAGGCAAATGAGAGACTAGCGACGTGGGATAACCAGGCGTGCGGATCCAGGACCAACAAAGCATAAAGAGAGCGTTTTCAACCACCAACCACCAGAAATCGTCAGGGAAGCTGTACAATCAATCATCAGGGAAGTTGTTCACTTGTTCGTCAGGGAAGCTGTTCACGTTATGCATCAGGGAAGCTGTTACACTTTCATCAGGTTTAGCAGAACTGCAAGGTCGGCATCCTCAAAGATTAAGATCTGTGTAAGTATGGATACTTAACATTTCCCTTTAAAATTTGCCTGAGTAGAGTCATAAAGTTTCTTTAATATACTGGGTTAAATAAGTCAGGAAAATTGTTGATATGTCTTTGTTGTTTAAATTTAAATTCTTTAAATAAATCAAATTCATTAAAAACAAAGTCAAAATTATAATAATAATATTAAATAATGTTAATAATTATATTGAATTAAATTATCTAAAAAGCCATTATTAAAATAATTAAATAAATAATTCCTAGAAAGTTCTGCCAGTTAGAAATAATATAAAATGGTGTGTATACTATAAGGGAAAGTTTTCCTAATCAATAAGTTATTTTGTGTTCAAATTTTAGTTTAGTTTTTTAAATGGCTTAATAAAGAAGGCAATAATATTTCTTTACAGAACAAATTTGATTTAATTTTAATTTTACTTGTATTTGCATATCCAAGATTATTTCCTTTGAATAGTAGAATTAGCACAGTGATTATAAATAAGAATATTCCAAGCACAAGTAAATTAAGTTACAATGACAGTTCCAGTGTACTCATAACTTTGAGATTTAAGAGTGTATTTGCTGAGCTAGTGTATTTTAATTACTGGAGGTTACATTTTAAATTCTTTCGTCTGGATATTTAAACAATGAAATATTCGACATCTAATTACTTCACCTAGGCGAATAAGAAAAAAAGTCGCCTGTGTCTTCCAATAGGTGGTAGTTATTATTTTGCAGCGTTTTCCTGCTGTAAAATAAAATTGGCGTCCCAAAACGTAGGGGAAAGAACGTTGCAGTATCTTAAGTAGTTTTAGCTTTACCTTGATTCTATGCCAGTCAGTCATTCGTTCAGTCAGTAATTCGTTCAGTTGGTCAGTCATTTTGTCAGTCAATCGGGACAAAACCGCTTATATAGATAGATGCATTTACTATAACCATTCTTAGGGTAAATACACACTGCAAGCGCAGCGTAGCGGATTTGGGAGGAAGCGGATGGAGTTTCACACTGCCACCGCTGCGTGGCGCATTCGTCAACATTTGTTGCCAAAACTTACTCGAAAGTTTTTGCTAAGTGAAAACTGCTATTTAAAGTAGATGTTGTGGCAAACAATAACGAATTTTTTTACTAGTGTTCTACCTACTCTGTATTGCAAATAACGAAATTGTATGTAGTAATACGTCCTCAATAAAATAAAACTTACTTGTAGTACCCAAAGCTTCTGCTACTTCACCCACAGTTTCTCAATTTCACATCGATTGTGGTAAAGTTTGTGTTTCTCCGTTCACAACGGTGCCTTCACATACGCATCATTAACTCAAAATCCATGTTTGAGGCTATGGCAATCCACTCCGCTCCGCGCTTTCAGTCTTTATTGCCTCGTTAACAAAAATGGTTTTGATTTATCCGCTCCACTCGGCTACGCTTGCAGTGTGTTTTTACCCTTAAACTAAACAGTAGTTTTGTACAATGGTATGTCTATAACATCTGACTTATTTCAACAAGGCGAGACGTTTGAACGAGATTTTCTCCTTATGTTCTATTTTCAAATGAATCGATCTTCAATGAGATTCACAAGATTCCCCGAAGAATATAATATCAACTATATACATTTTCAATCTCTAGAAATGTATTCATCGAATGAGTTAAATCTTTTATAGATTATCTTTTAGATTAGCAGTTTAAAAGATCCCGTTGGTGGGACTGTTTAAATACCGCTGACGTCAGTTGAGCGAATTTCCAAAATTAAGTTTATATGTTTTAGGATTTCTACCAACAATTCGGAAAATTGGCAGCAAAATAACTGCCTACGTGTACAAAATATATTAGTAAAATTTGTTTGCGCCTAAGCTTCCAGCTTCGACTCACGCGCTGCCTCGTACCACTCGCTACGGATAAACTCACTTCGACCTTGCGGCCTCGGGTGGTGGACTGCTTCGCTTCGCTCGCAGAGTACAAACTCGGCCGTTAACCTCGAATCAGATGCTTCCACATGGATTTCAACCGAATATTTTTATGTTATTTTACGTTTTGATCTATTTTGTTTGGACCAAGCGAGCTATAAGGTTTTTTTTAGTAAAACCCAAAAATTTCCATTCTGGTACAAAACATCTAAAGAAATGTTACTTCCTGTCAAAAAACGTGTTTCCTGTTGTTGAATTTTTATTTTATTTTACAAGTCCAACTTTTCTTTAACGCATAAACTCGTACTTTAAAGTAATTAAGCGCTCTAACAGATCGCGGCTTTCTGTCCTATATTAAACCGGATGACTTGTCCGCTTTGTGCGACTTATATTAAGATATTATCATGACAATAATCTCTGGCACGTTGCAGAAACTGACGCCATTTGGAAACTTGCCCAGAGTATTTGGCACTAAGGCACTCGACACACAAAGGAATATTCTCCGCTCTAAATTAATTGTAATTCTGTACAAGTGTACGTCGAATGTGATAAATCTTTGAATTTCTTTTTAATGAGTTTCAATGAAAGCTTTTTATAATCAGTAAACGAACAGCTGTAGGACAAATACGTAACAACTATTTTATTATATTTAAATAGATAAATGAATTTATAAATTGTGAAGTTAAAAATAATTTTGTATACAGATTTATCTTATAACAATGACTTATACAACACTCTCCGAGCAATAAAAATTATCTCGCTATATCAGTCAGCACGGACTGAATTTATTAAATAGTCTTCGTTCTTCCATAGCTGTTGTTGTACTGGCTCCCAGTGTTGTTCCTTTCATTCACTGTTGTCAAGATGCATTTACTCTTTCGTGTTTGTATCACAGACAGATGCATTTCCTACTTTCCATTAAATCCCATATTTGTTTTATGAATTGTATTATACCTACGTGTTTACAGTTATTTGTGTCTTAACGAAAGAAAGTATCTTTGTCGACCAGAAAGGAAATTTTATTTTCTTGGGGTCCACTATATACTTTTATTTAAACTGCTTTAGGATTGAGAACCACGCGACCGTAGTGGGGAGTAGAGGCAATCCACGCGCTCGTCAAATCAGGAAAGAGCAGTTGGCATAGCAACCGATGCACCCCATGTTGTTAGTTTTCTGTCAAATTGTTTGACATTGCAATCAGATGAACTGCAATCTGTTTTTGTAATTTTTGAACCAATTGCTTGATGATTAATCATCAACGTGACAACAATGCGTCGATGCCTCCCCACACCAACGCACTCTGTCCTAAAGCACTTCAAATCAAACTATATGATACTTTCTTAAGACCCACAAAATTTTTCCTCCCGCCACATTTTTAGTAAATAATTAGCATTTTCCTTTATTTTTAAATATGAAACATAATTGTACGCAGTATGTTCAATATGTCACAAAGTTTTATGGGCCACTGATTAAGAAATTCGAGTCAAAAGTTACAACTAAACCAATCTTTAATTTTTAAAGTTTTTTATTAAGTTTTTAAATTTTTTATTAAGAAAACGAGATATTTGGCATAAGAAAGAAAAAGAATTCTGATCATATTTTTGTTGAATTTTTCTTGGCTGAAGTATATGCGAATCTATACTAATATTATAAAGAGGTAGGCTAAAGTTTGTTTTTTTGTTTGTTTAATTGTTTGTATGTAGGGGTAATCTCTGGCACTACAGAACCGATTGAAAAAATAGTTTTACTAATAAAAAGCTACACTATCACTGAGTAACATAGCCTATAATTCATTTAAATAAAAACCTTTTTTTATTTCAATATTTGTAAATTAAATTTAGTCGAACAAAATTCTTAGGTTAGTCCTAGAATGATAAACCAAAACATTTATTTAAATTTTTATTACCATACCAACCAATTGAATAGAATAACAGATAATATAGCTGTTTGCTCCAATATTTCCAATAACAGCTGATTTCAAAATTTCAAGCAATTATTTTTGTATTTCTAGCTTTTAGGGGTTTTAAAGTGTAGACCTGAGCCTTGCTGGTTCTTTTAACCATTATTATAACTGCTTTTATAAAATATAAGAAATAGTTTAATTTGAACATTTACCATTGTTTACCCTCTTAGTTTTGAGGTTATTATCAATCCTACACCTTTATTATAAATAAAACATAACATATGTTTTTGGAAGGTTCCATTGAAGGCTGGCTTGCGGAGCACGCAGGGGTCTCCAATAGTATTTTATAATATTCGTCAAATAACCCTCGGCATTGCAGGAGATAGTTCCGTGGGACAGGGAATATTTACGGATAATTTTGCCTCTCTTTGAAAAAATAAACCGATATTTATTGATCACATCAATTTTGAAAACGTTTGATCAGAACATTAATCATACACATTAAAATTAACATTTTATATGCATACACTTGTGTTTTGCTTTTATTGCTATATTTATAGTTTTTTTATAAACGCGCATTTGCTCGATAAAATACACCCGCTTCATTAACAATTCATGAAAGCTAATATTATCCGATAATATTTATGTAACTAAAATGTATGTGTGTAGTCTTCTTCTCTTGAACGAGGAAATGAGTTTTAATCTTGCAAAATATTAACCATCCTTTCAAAATATCTTACAAAATTAGTTTTTCCTGTAGTTAGTCTGCGATGTAATATCTAAAAGATTAATTAGGTCTTATAGAGAACTGCTGCAATCTCTTCCACAAAATAAGAACTATTGTTTATACTTTATATAAACATCAAATTCGTTGTGAGAAAAGTTATACCAGGTTATAACATAACTTCACTGAGGCTAGACCAATGTTTTAGCTATCAAGGGAATGCGTTTACACACTTGATTTAACTGACACCAAACTTCTTCGCAACTAAAGAATCTAATAAAAATATAGATTTTTCAAATTCTATTGCCAAAAAAGGCGTATCTGAGGATTAAGGGTAGTTTTTGAGCTTGAGGGTAGTTGGGGGGGGGGGGGGGTTTATTTGAGCTCTATTAACGAAAATTTTTTTACTTATAAATCCACAAGGAAGGTAGTTTTTTATCACTTTGTAAAACTTGTAAAATATAAACCTCCAGTTATGTGTAGGGATCAGTGATCTCGTATTGTAAAGTGAGAGTACCACCTCTGCGAGTAGATTATTTTCAATCGACCTGCAGGAAAATATCTGTCTTTCAAAGTTTGGTCATTATATTACAGAAGTCCAATAATTGCAAATTTAAAAAAAATAAAATAAAATTATTGAAAACCTGTATCTTAATACAAATTGTACTACACAATGAAATGTCATTTCATTCAAAATTGTTACATCTATACATGTAAATAAAATTGAAGTGTCTGACTGTGATTTTAAAATATAAGCTTTTTTCTAAGATAATGTGGTTATTTACCCATTACAAAAATCTAAACACACATTTATTCAGTTTTGTCTGTCTGTTTGTTTATCAGGACTAATCTCCGGAATGATTAAACCGATTTTGACGAAACTTGCATTAAAATGTAGAAAACTTTTCAGAAATGTTTTTAGCTTACTTTTTATTCCGAAAATATTTAAAATTCCTGTTTAAAAATTTAAAAATTAATTACAAAATTAGTGATTTTGTCTCACTGTACTATAGTACGGTATATAGAAAGTATAGTGATCGCAAAAAAATCGATGTTGAGATTTTTGTGGAAATATCCGTTTTGGGACTCCCCAGTCCAAAAAAGTGGTTTTTACTAAATGTCTGTCTGTATGTATGTATACAAAGCTAAAGAGAAAACTATTCGATCGATTTCGAACAAATTTACACAAAACATGTCAGTTAGGCCTCTATAGATGCAAGAAAAAAGCTTTGAAAATTTTTGAAAACAACCTTTTTGGCCAAAAAACCCTCCAAAAATCTGTTATTTTTTTTATTAAAAAAATGGCTGTAACGATTTTGATAAAATTTGGCTTATTTGTAGCCCTTAATGTACCCTGCAATATGCAAAAGATTGCATCTTTCTAAAAATTCTCGTTAAGCTAATAATAATAATAATAGCTGATTTTTGGAGGCCAAAAATCGGGTTGTTTTCAAAATTTGTCAAAACCTTTTTCGTGCATCTATAAAGGCCTAATTGACATTTTTGGTGCAAAATTTGTTCGAAATCGGTCGAATAGTTATCTCTCTAGCTAATAATAATAATATTTATTAGTTACTCTCCTAGTTTAATGTATTCCCTCTCCTACTTTAATACAATTATGAAGTCACAGTGAATCTGTTTATTAATTAAAATATGTTTGTGAGAAAGTATGTGCCAGTTCCTGGTACCGTTTATTTTGTACAGTGATTAACTTTGAAAAACGCCCTCTATTGTCTAGATTCAATGTCAAATACTGAAGCGCAAAACAAAGCACTAACTCACGCTCAACAAATCTCACGCGCATAAATCTACCGACTCAAATGTAATTAAAGTAATTGAAGAAATGAATTAAGCGATAAACTGTACATTGCGATACAAAATCAACTCGGCAGGAAGAGGGATGTTTGTACCGGAACGATATTTTATCCGCAGTCGAGCTACAAATCAAACCCGACGGGGATGAAAAACTATTGCCGGGTCCCGGCTTGGAGCTGCTGTCAGGTATCGCAATAACTCGTGAGATTAAATATTGAGCTTTTTAACGTTTCGGTGACTCCTATGAATAAATACAACATCAGAGATTGGTAAACAAACCTTTTGTTTATTTCATATTTCGATGAATTATATCGACGTTTGACGATCGCTATGCGTACACAAGATTCGGAAAGTTTT
>JAGFPH010008006.1:37050-49152 GCA_018207615.1 Philaenus spumarius | reverse complement strand
CATTTTATGATGAGTTTAGGTTGTACAAGTTATTATAAAACACCCTAAATTTTATGATGATTTTAGATTGTACTTGGTTTGTAAAGTTTGTTTATGACTTTCTTGTTCTTGGTGTTTCTTTTATTCGACTAACCGTTTAAAAGTTAGTATAAAGTTTTAAAAACACCCTAACTGAGAGCATGATATTCGACCTAAAATCGTCAAGATAAAAAGTCTTAAAATAGCTTGTAAAACACAAAATCACCATAAAATACAGAGTGTTCCATAAGAAATTCGAAAGTTGACCGCCATATTGGAAAATGGATGCAATTAAACAAGAAAAGATACCCCATATAGAGTTTGCTGTCAGATTAATAGTTTGCAAGATATCAATGGTGGCCCATTTTAAAAAGACATCCTGTATATTTTAACGTTTAAACCAGCGTTTACGGTAAATTAAAACACAGACGATCTTGTCAAAGTGTTAAGCTTTTGATGAAAATCAGTTGTGGTAGCGTGTCACGTCAGTTCGCAAAACCTTAAATTTTGTAAATCATTTTTACATTTTTAAAATTTTTTAATAGGAACCATAAATGAAATGTCTTCTACAATCAAGTGAAAGTTTCGTTATTATTGGTTCCGGCATTAGCCTGGACAAACAGACAGACAGAAAGACATGAGTAACCGACGATTTCGTTCAATTATGAGATATAAGACAAAAGCACAAAGCCTTTAAGAACAATTTAAGATGTTTCACAACTTTTTAGATTGAAAAACGGCGTCCGAAACACGGTAGTACGAAGTGCATATTTTTGCTGTTTTACGCAAGGTATAGAAGACCTTTAAGTTAAACTTCATGCTAAGTTTGAACTCAATCAGTCAAACCGTTCTCTAGTTAAGAATTGTTTTGCACAAAAAACAAGATGGCAGATAAAAACGAAGCGTTTGCGGGTCCGTGTTTATAGGAACGTTTTTCTTATTTTGACCCATTGAACCATTCCCCGAAGTTTGAAACTTTACTTGTAGGACTTCTGTATAATCAAGTAAATTAAAATTTAAACGTAACGAAAATGCATATACGGCCTACTGCAAAAACGAAAAAACCTTTTTTTTAAGGCATTGCATTTGGTTCCAATAAACAAACAATATTTAAAAAAATCACGTCTGTTAATTTTTAACACAAAGGAAAACTTTCCGAATCTTGTGTACGCATAGCGATCGTCAAACGTCGATATAATTCATCGAAATATGAAATAAACAAAAGGTTTGTTTACCAATCTCTGATGTTGTATTTATTCATAGGAGTCACCGAAACGTTAAAAAGCTCAATATTTAATCTCACGAGTTATTGCGATACCTGACAGCAGCTCCAAGCCGGGACCCGGCAATAGTTTTTCATCCCCGTCGGGTTTGATTTGTAGCTCGACTGCGGATAAAATATCGTTCCGGTACAAACATCCCTCTTCCTGCCGAGTTGATTTTGTATCGCAATGTACAGTTTATCGCTTAATTCATTTCTTCAATTACTTTAATTACATTTGAGTCGGTAGATTTATGCGCGTGAGATTTGTTGAGCGTGAGTTAGTGCTTTGTTTTGCGCTTCAGTATTTGACATTGAATCTAGACAATAGAGGGCGTTTTTCAAAGTTAATTACTGTACAAAATAAACAGTACTGGCACATACTTTCTCACAAACATATTTGAATTATTAAAGAGATTCACTGTGACTTCATAATTGTATTAAAATAGGAGAGGGGATACATTAAAGTAGGAGAGTAACTGATAAATATTATTATTATTAGCTAGAGAGAAAACTATTCGATCGATTTCGAACAAATTTGCACCAAACACGTCAATTAGGCCTATATAGAAGCACGAAAAAGGTTTTGACAAATTTTGAAAACAACCCACTTTTTGGCCTCCAAAAATTAGTTATTATTATTAGCTTAACGAGAATTTTTAGAAAGATGTAATCTTTTGCATATTGTAGGGTACATTAAGGGCTACAAATAAGCAAAATTTTATCAAAATCGTTAGAGCCATTTTTTTAGGGTTTGATTTTTGGAGGGTTTTTTGGCCAAAAAGGTTCCGAAATCGATCGAACAGTTTTCTCTTTAGCTTTGTATACATACAGACAGACTTACAGACAGACATTTAGTAAAAACCACTTTGTTGGACTCAGGGGGTTCTAAAACGGATATTTCTACAAAAATCACAACATCAATATTTTTTTTGCGATCGCTATACTTTTTATAATATACTATAGTATAGTGAGAAAGTAAAAGTATTAAAGCAGTATTTTACACTAGGGGCTCTATCCCTGCGGTGACGTATATGGTGATGCCAATGCAAACCACAAAATCCCTAATTTAGTTTATAATTTTTACATTTTTAAACTTTGTAAGGAAATGATGATTGATTAGGACAGAGGCACTTGGATTTAAGTTGGGTGGTTTGTGTAGCTGTGACATGAACATAATGTAAGGCATAGATTGAAATAGACACCCAATATCCCCAACATTTGTCCACAAAATCACTAATTTTTTCGATAATTTTAAAATTTTGAAACAGGAATTTTAAATATTTTGGGAATAAAAGTAAGCTAAAAAATTCTCTGAAAAGTCTTCCACATTTTAATGCAAGTTTCGTCAAAATTGGTTCATCCATTTCGGAGATTATAGTCCTGACAAACAGACAGACAAAAATGAATAAACGTGTGTTTAGGTTTTCGTAATGGGTAAATAACCACATGATCTTAGAAAAAAACTTATATTTTGAAATCACAGCCAGACACTTCAATTTTATTTACATGTACAGATGTAACAATTTTAAATGAAATGTGCAGTACAATTTGTTATTAAGATACAGGTTTTCAATAATTTTATTTTATTTAAAAAAAATTCTAACTATTGGACTTCTGTAATATAATGACCAAACTTTGAAAAGTAGATATTTTCCTGCAGGTCGATTGAAAATAATTTACTCGCAGAAGTATTACAATACGAGATCACTGACCCCTACACATAACTGGAGGTTTGATATTTTACAAGTTTTATAAATTGTGTAAAAGATTAAACTTGCGATGGAATAAACTTATTTTCATGATTTTGGTATCCAGACACTTCATAAAACGAAATAAATATAGGAAACTACTAAAGTATTTTACCTGATTTTTATTCCGTCGTGTGACTTCGTTATGACTTGTCCTACTTACGACGCGTTTCGATACCATTTTCAGTATATATTAGATGACGTAAGTAAATTAAATTTTTTTTCAAAAACTACCCTTAGTCCTCAGATACGCCTTTTTTGGCAATAGAATTTGAAAAACCTATATTTTTATTAGATTCTTTAGTTGCGAAGAAGTTGGGTGTCAGTTAAACCAAGTGTTTAAACGCATTCCCTTGATCGCTAAAACATTGGTCTAGCCTCAGTGGAGTTATGTTATAACCTGGTATAACCTTTCTCACAATGAATTAGATTTTTTATAAAACGTATAAACAATAGTTCATATTTTGTGGAAGAGATTGCAGCAGCTCTCTATAAGACCTAATTAATCTTTTAGATATTACATCGCAGACTAACTACAGGAAAAACAAATTTTGTAAGATATTTTGAAAGGATGGTTAATGTTTGCAAGATTAAAACTCATTTACTCGTTCAAGAGAAGAAGACTACACACATACATTTTAGTTACATAAAAAACTATCGGATAATATTAGCTTTCATGAAATGTTAATGAAACAGGGGAAAGGCGGGTGTATTTTATCGAGCAAATGCGCGTTTATAAAAAAAACTATAAATATAGCAATAAAAGCAAAACACAAGTGTATGCATATAAAATGTTAATTTTAATGTGTATGTTTAATGTTCTGATCAAACGTTTTCAAAATTGATGTGATCAATAAATATCGGTTTATTTTTTCAAAGAGAGGCAAAATTATCCGTAAATATTCCCTGTCCCACGGAACTATCTCCTGCAATTCCGAGGGTTATTTGACGAATATTATAAAACACTATTGGAGACCCCTGCGTGCTCCGCACGCCAGCCTTCAATGGAACCTTCCAAAAACATATGTTATGTTTTATTTATAATAAAGGTGTAGGTTTAATAATAACCTCAAAACTAAGATGGTTAATGTTCAAATTAAATTATGTCTTATATTTTATAAAAGCAGTTATAATAATGGTTAAAAGAACCAGCAAGGCTCAGGTCTACACTTTAAAACCCCTAAAAGCTAGAAATACAAAAATAATTGCTTCAAATTTTGAAATCAGCTGTTATTCGAAATATTGGAGCAAACAGCTATTGTTATTCTATTCAATTGGTTGGTATGATAATAAAAATGTAAGTACATGTTTTGGTTTATCATTCTAGGCCTAACCTAAGAATTTTTTTCGACTAAATTTACAAATATTGAAATAAAAAAAGGATTTTATTTAAATGAATTATAGGCTATGTTACTCAGGGATAGTGTAGCTTTTCACTAGTAAAACTATTTTTTCAATCGGTTCTGTAGTGCCAGAGATTACCCCCTACATACAAACAAACAAACAAACAAAATTTACCTCTTTACAATGTTAGTATAGATTCACATATAAATCAGCCAAGAAAAATCTAACAAAAATATGATCAGAATGGTTTTCCTTTCTTATGACAAATATCTCGTTTTCTTAATAAAAAACTTAAAAGTCACAAATTAAAGATTGGTTTAATTGTAACTTTTGGCTTGAATTTCTTAATCAGTGGCCCATAAAACTTTGTAACATACTGCGTACAATTATGTTTCATATTTAAAAATAAAGGAAAATGCTAATTATTTACTAAAACTGTGGCGGGAAGAAAAATGTTGTGAGTCTTAAGTCTTGTCATATAGTTTGGTTTAAAGTGCTTTAGGACAGAGTGCGTTGGTGTGGGGAGGCATCGACGCATTGTTGTCACGTTGATGATTAATCATCAAGCAGTTGGTTCAAAAATTACAAAAACAGATCGCAGTTCACCTGATTGCAATGTCAAACAATTTAACAGAAAACTAAAAACATGGGGTGCATCGGTTGCTATGCCAACTGCTCTTTCCCGATTTGACGAGCGCGTGGCGAGCCTCTACTCCCCACTACGGTCGCGTGGTTCTCAATACTAAAGCAGTACAGTGGACCCCAAGAAAATAATATTTCCTTTCTGGTCGACAAAGATACTTTCCTCCGTTAAGACACAAATAACTGTAAACACGTAGGTATAATACAATTCATAAAACAAATATGGGATTTAATGGAAAGTATGAAATGCATTCAAGTATGTCATAAATTGCACTAATACGAAAGAGTAAAAGCATCTTGACAACAGTGAATTTAAGGAAAAACACTGGGACCTTATTAATCAGTGCAACACCAGCTATGGAAGAACGAAGACTGTTTAATAAATTCAGTCTGTTCTGACTGATGTAGCGAGATAATTTTTATTGCTCGGAGAGTGAAGTCCATTATATAAGATAAATCTGTATATCAAATTATTTTTAACTTCACAATTTATAAATTCATTTACCTATTTAAATATAACAAAATAGTTGTTACGTATTTTTCCTACAGCTGTTCGTTTACTGATCAGTTCGGCTTTCATTGAAACTCATTAAAAAGAAATTCAATGATTTATCCCATTCGACGTACACTTGTACAGAATTACAATTAATTTAGAGCGGAGAATATTCCTTTGTGTGTCGAGTGCCTTAGTGCCAAATACTCTGGGCAAGTTTCCAAATGGCGTCAGTTTCTGCAACGTGCCAGAGATTATTGTCATGATAATATCTTAATATAAGTCGCACAAAGCGGACAAGTCATCCGGTATAATATAGCACAGAAAGCCGCGATCTGTTTGAGTGCTTAATTACTTTAAAGCACGAGTTTATGCGTTAAAGAAAAGTTGGACTTGTAAAATAAAATAAAAATTCAACAACAGGAAACACGTTTTTTGACAGGAAGTAACATTTCTTTAGATTTTTTGTACCAGAATGGAAATTTGTGGGTTTTCTAAAAAAAACTTTATAGCTCGCTTGGTCCAAACAAAATAGATCAAAACGTAAAATACCATAAAAATATTCGGTTGAAATCCACGTGGAAGCATCTGATCCGAGGTTAACGGCCGAGTTTGTACTCTGCGAGCGAAGCGAGCTCGAGGCCGCAAGGTCGAAGTGAGTTTATCCGCTGCGAGTGGAACGAGGCAGAGCGTGAGTCGAAACTGGAGGCTTAGGCGCAAACAAATTTTACTAATATATGTTGTACACGTAGGCAGTTATTTTGCTGCCAATTTTCCGAATTGTTGGTAGAAATCCTAAAACATATAAACTTAATTTTGGAAATTCGCTCAACTAACGTCAGCGGTATTCAAACAGTCCCACCGACAGGATCTTTTAAACTGCTAATCTAAAAGATAATCTATAAAAGATTTAACTCATTCGATGAATACATTTCTAAATGTTGAAAATGTACATAGTTGATATTATATTCTTCGGGGAATCTTGTGAATCTCATTGAAGATCGATTCATTTGAAAATAGAACATAAGGAGAAAATCTCGTTCAAACGTCTCGTCTTGTTGAAATAAGTCAGATGTTATAGACATACCATTGTACAAAACTACTGTTTAGTTTAAAGGTAAAAACACACTGCAAGCGTAGCCGAGTGGAGCGGATAAATCAAAACCATTTTTGTTAACGAGGCAATACAGACTGAAAGCGCGGAGCGGAGCGGACTGCCATAGCCTCAAACATGGATTTTGAGTTAATGATGTGTATGTGAAGGCACCGTTGTGGATGGAGAAACACAAACTTCACCACAATCGAGGTGCAATTGAGAAGTTGTAGGTGAAGTAGCAAAAGCTTTGGGTACTACAAGTACGTTTTATTTTATTGAAGACGTAGCACTACATACAATTTCGTTATTTTCAATACAGAGAAGGTAGAATACGAGTAAAAAAAATTCGTAGTTTTTTTTGCCACAACATCCACTTTAAATAACAGTTTTCACTTAGCAAAAACTTTCGAGGCAGCTTTGGCAACAAATGTTGACGAATGCGCCACGCAGCGGTGGCAGTGTGAAACTCCATCAGCTTCCTCCCAAATCCGCTACGCTGCGCTTGCAGTGTGTATTTACCCTAAGAATGGTTATAGTAAATGCATCTATCTATATAAGCGGTTTTGTCCCGATTGACTGACAAAATGACTGACCAACTGAACGAATTACTGACTGAACGAATGACTGACTGGCATAGAATCAAGGTAAAGCTAAAACTACTTAAGATACTGCAACGTTCTTTCCCCTACGTTTTGGGACGCCAATTTTATTTTACAGCAGGAAAACGCTGCAAAATAATAACTACCACCTATTGGAAGACACAGGCGACTTTTTTTCTTATTCGCCTAGGTGAAGTAATTAGATGTCGAATATTTCATTGTTTAAATATCCAGACGAAAGAATTTAAAATGTAACCTCCAGTAATTAAAATACACTAGCTCAGCAAATACACTCTTAAATCTCAAAGTTATGAGTACACTGGAACTGTCATTGTAACTTAATTTACTTGTGCTTGGAATATTCTTATTTCTAATCACTGTGCTAATTCTACTATTCAAAGGAAATAATCTTGGATATGCAAATACAAGTAAAATTAAAATTAAATCAAATTTGTTCTGTAAAGAAATATTATTGCCTTCTTTATTAAGCCATTTAAAAAACCAAACTAAAATTTGAGCACAAAATAACTTATTGATTAGGAAAACTTTCCCTTATAGTATGCACACCATTTTATATTATTTCTAACTGGCAGAACTTTCTAGGCATTATTTATTTAATTATTTTAATAATGGCTTTTTAGATAATTTAATTCAATATAATTATTAACATTATTTAATATTATTATTATAATTTTGACTTTGATTTTAATGAATTTGATTTATTTTAAAGAATTTAAATTTAAACAACAAAGAAATATCAACAATTTTCCTGACTTATTTAACCCAGTATATTAAAGAAACTTTATGACTCTACTCAGGCAAATTTTAAAGGGAAATGTTAAGTATCCATACTTACACAGATCTTAATCTTTGAGGATGCCGATCTTGCAGTTCTGCTAAACCTGATGAAAGTGTAACAGCTTCCCTGATGCATAACGTGAACAGCTTCCCTGATGAACAAGTGAACACCTTCCCTGATGATTGATTGTACAGCTTCCCTGACGATTTCTGGTGGTTGGTGGTTGGAAACGCTCTCTTTCTGCTTTGTTGGTCCTGGATCCGCACGCCTGGTTATCCCACGTCGCTAGTCTCTCATTTGCCTATTAACTCGCCAAGTCGTATCCGTAACTCCAGAATAACATTGATTCACTATGTCATACCTTTCAAATGTAGTTGTTGGCTCTAAGTAGTTATACTAGTAACATCGAAGTGTAGTAAAAATATCTAAGTTAAAATTTGACAAAATTGTTCGTTGAAAAAGTTCGATTTTAAATACATTTACATAGTGATAATACTTTTTATAATAAGAAGCAGCCTGATGGCGTATAATTTTGAAGAAGAAGCAGCGATTTTTCGTGTAGCCAGCTTCCCGCTGATTTTCTGAAAATTCCCTATTTTACAGAGTTTCCATTTTTTAAACAATTTTTAGGTTTTTAATTATTTTACCAGTATTTTCAAATAAATTTTCTTTTCTTAAAGTCAGCTTGTACTTAAAAACATTGTTTTTGGTTAACCCTTCTACCAAGCCTTCGTTTGCGCTCCAGCCCAACTCCTTCCCACTGCTAGAACGTCATGTTTGGTGCCGTTCTTCTGTCTTTAAATTTGTCTATTGTTTTTGTTTCTTCTTTGGTAACTTTCACATTTTCCACGTGGTTTTCTGAGTTGGTTTTTCGCGTTCGTCGCGTTTTCTTCTTTCACTGGGAGTTCGTCCGGTGGTCGTAGGACTTTCCGTTCGCGTTTGCTGGTCGTTCGAAGTTTTATCGCGATTTTTCGCGACAAAGTTTTTTGTTTTCACCTTTTTGCGGATTTCATTTTTACACTGTCTGTCTGTGTTGTAAATATAACACTAGCCACCTTCTCACTTGATTTGGAAGTTTTTCTTTGGTTTCCTGGGACTTTATGCAATTTCGAAATAACAGTTTTTATGGGCTTTTTTAACTACCGAAATTTATTTAATATACTGGTTTAATTTGACAATAAAAGGTGTGAAACTTGTCACCTTAATATTTTAATTATATTAAATTTTTTCTTTTCATTTTCCAATAGAACTTTACTTCCTTAATCACTTGCCTACTTTAACCTTACAACTACTTTATTTTTCTTTATTTAAACAAACTTCAAACTTTAATATTTTAGCCATTTTCTTTATTTTTCAAAATACAAAAATTTTACATATAAGCTTTTCTTTTGGACTTTCTTTCTCAAATCCAAAACTACCCTTCTTTTTGGATTTTGAGCTATTTTGAATTTTCCCCTTAACTTTAACTGTTTATAACTTACGTAATTTTTATTTTACAAAATTGGGAATTAAATGCTCAACACCTACATTGAACAATGCATTAAACAAATAAAACTCAATTCTGCACATTCCCAAATACCGGCTATTCCCTAAGAAATCAGACATTCGGGCTAAGTTACTTTGCATACTTTTTCTTGTCGGGGTTCAAGAGTCACTTCTCGTTAGATCGCAACCCTCTAACAACGACATGATATCTTCGTGACCTACAACCGTTCGAAACTCGTAGTAGCCCAGAAAAATAGATTTTAAATTTTTTTTGCAAAACTCAAAATTTCGGAAATTACACGGATTTTTCCCGTTGTAATACAAATACGAAAATTTAAAAATATTTGTATGGGGGTCTTAGACGCACACTAAGAAAGGAATTTACAAAATTTTTATTTTAAAGAATAAAAATACTGAACATTCAGGGGTTCACTCCCAGCCCATTATCAGATAAAGCAACTGTTTGGATCAAAAGCTTAGCAACACAAGTTTGTTTACATTCATTACCATATCAACCGACTTGTTAAATTTAGAATCACTTTATTATTCTTTACTGCCAACAGCGATTTTCGGTTAGATTGACAAGTTAAAAGCAAACACAAACAAAATCTACAAAAAATGCTTACTCTATTATAATTTAATTCAAACATCGTTGTTACGTATTATAAATAAGACAAATGATTTAGGCAAACAACTCAACATAATTTTATTTCAGGCTTACAATGAACCAAAACATGTTCATTTGCAACCAATTTGGCCAATTGAGAATCAGATAATTAATTAATCTTCAGTGAAAGCAAACAAAAGGCTTACTGTATTATAAGTCAAACATCTGGTGTTACATATTATATTGTTTTCTTTAGTTGGTAATACAAAATGTGTTTGAATGAAATGTTGATTATTAAAATAATAATGGTGAAATTACAACGCACGACGCAATTCGAATTATTGGAGGATGGTCGAGTCTATTTCGATCTCTGTCTTACATTAGCTATGTATACGCCATCCGATCGTGATTTTAGTGGACATATAAGAGTATACAATAATCTGTTTGCATGTGGCTTCCCCGCCGGGATTGGTGTTCGAAGCGAGCTAATAAATAATAGTTTAAACAAATAAAAGAGCACTGTGGCGACAAAATCACACTGATTCGAATAAAAACCCCGAACCACAAAACAAGGAACAAAAACAATAACTAAACAACTGAATTATTGTAAGTTATGTTTAATACTTTACCCAACGTATTAAACATTTCTTACAATTTAGTTGTTTTGTTATTGTTTTTGTTCTTTGTTTTGTAGTTCGGGTTTTTTATTCAAATCAGTGTTAAATAATAGTTGTAAACACAAAAAGAAGATTTTCAAAATATTAATTTTAACTTGTCTACTTGTTTAAATAAGGCACAAATGTCACCAGCCATAATGTACAGTAAATATTACAAAGCATAAAAAATACAATATAAAGGGTATTTGCTTGAAGTCGTGACATTTCCAGGTCCCAAGTTCCCTCTCTCTACCGTACAACTTAAATATCTGAAAGTTATTAAAAATTCAATTTAAAATACAGGAAAATATAACGCGTCATCACCAGCTCAGCTCTCGGCAAAACAAAGTACATTGCAGTATTACTGTCTTCTCCAGAATATTCCGTGTACAAGGTTTTATATTAAATTACAAACAAGGCTGAATACCTAGATACAAACACACTCAGACACAGTAGCAATAATGTTCCAAATTGGCCGTATGATATCTGTATTTCTATTAACAGCTGATTTCAAAACTATGGAACAATTTCCGTTTCTTGCATTTAGGTTAAGCTTTTGTTTAGGGACAGGCTTTATTTATGCTGTTTTACTGTGATAACTTCTTCTATTTCTTAAACTAAATATTTTGCCATGTACAATTTAATTATTTATCGTCCTAGTTTTGAGGTTACGATCAATACTACAACTTTATTGAAGGTAGCAAGTTAATTGGCGTCCGAACAACGCAAGAGCTACTATATACGAAACATGCGCAAGTTCGAATTTACCTACTGTAAAGTAGTAAACCAAGTAAAGTTCTCGTCTTTATTAGCCCAACTAGCTTAAAGTAAATATATAAGAAAAATAATAATAAATTTAAAATATGAAAAAAATGTTACTAATTACTAATTATAATTACTAATTATAACATTTAAATTGCAAACAAAAACAGCCTCTTTTTATACAATTTATACAAATAAGACAAACAGTTTACGTGCGGCAATTATTAAACTTGTTTTCCTTAATTATCTAACCTGGGAAGTAATCATACATTATCTAACCTATTGAACTAACGAGAAAAATAACATAAAAATACAAGGTTACACATTAAATTGACAACATTTTATTGTATTTCACTATAGTAAGCCCTCGTGAAAAATCACAGGCAGATTAATTAGATACACATCTGAAATACATAATTTATAAAAACAGTATTTAAAAACAGACTTTATTTAGGATTTCCTAACTATGCTGATTATAAGGATTATAAAACTGTAGGTCTAATTGTTAAAACTGTTGTAATTATATACATCAAAATAAAGACAAACATATTATCTTTTAATTGCTTTTTATTTCATATTGATATATCAA
>JAGFPH010008006.1:0-36950 GCA_018207615.1 Philaenus spumarius | reverse complement strand
CAAAATTAAGTTTATATGCCTATGTTTTAGGGTTTCAACCAACAATTTGGGAAATAGGTCTACTCACGAAGGCGTTTAACAGCTGTCTGTGTGTACGCAATATATATTAGTAGAATTTGTTTGCGCCTAGTGGCCTCGCGAGTTTGCACCACTTGGCTTCGAACCGGGTACTTTTATGGTATTTTACGTTTTGATCGATTTTGGGGGAACCAAGCGAGCAATAAGGTCGCGCAAAAAAAAAACAATGTGCAGAATAACATCCTCAATTTATATTTGTAGAAAAAACTCTAAAAAAAATGTATTCTCGTAGGAAAAATCTCAAAACATAGTTACTTCCGGTCAAAAAACGTGCTTCCGGTTGTTGGATTTTTCGCTCCAAGTGACGTAGACAACCAACACGTATACCAAATTTGAACCAAATCGGACTTAAAACGCGGCCGCTAGAGTGCGAACACATATATACATATATATAATATATATTTTTTTATGACACCCCAAAAAATGTTCTGGGGACCATGATCGGTGCTCATTTGCTACTCCCGACCTTGGATCTCACCATAAGGGCCACTACAATAGCTCATTTGTCCTATGGAAATTCGCTAATAACTCATATTTAAAAAAACAACTTCACAAGACATTATATTATTGATTGAAGTTGTAAACATAACCTCAAAGTATAATTCACGCTGGGTTTTGTTGAAGTATATTGCTGGTGATGGGTGAAATCAGCTGTTATATTATATTGTTACTCACGTACGTACACTCGCTTTTATAAGTGTTGGTGAGATATTGGAAATATAATGTTGAAATGTTTAAGGTATATTTTTGGCAACATATTTTTGAAATGTAAAGCTATGATTTGAAATAAGTAATTGGTATATTATATAAACAATAAGACTTTTACATTTTATGGAATTGTTATTAAGAAACAGTATTTCCATTTCAAAGAAGACGAATATCTTTATTTAAGTTCAGTTTGATGCAGCTTTATAGAATGACTCGCGGGGCAAAGGCCGGAAATGAAACCTACTTACACAAGCATCCCTTAGCAACGCAACTATTTTATCCTCTTTACTTCGCTAACCCGATTATTGAAATACTTTTCTAGTTCAGAGGAAGATGTTCATTTTTTAACAATTATACGCATTATCCTTTATTCGCAATACTTTAAGCAGCTTAATCAAATTGATCTTATTGTACGGGTAAAATAAAGGCATATTAAATCGGGAAATAGAAATATATTTGTTTTTTTGATTCGCTGCAGGCAGTGGAACTCCTGCATACCCCGGGGCAGAGGAAGTATATGATCCCAGTTTTCCCAGCATTCTTTTCAAGAAATTTTTATTTGGAGCTTAGTTTGGTGACAAAACAATTTAATATGTTTTGATACTTAAGATTTGTTATTCTGAAAGTCAATGCTGAAACTCAGTCAGTTTTGATTCAAAATTGCCGATCCCCTAAACACGATTGAACTTCTAATTACAACGATTATTTGAATATTTAGGTTATTATTTAAACCAATCCGTACAGTCTTATGCTCTTATATCCCACTGGTTGTTCACGGGTTTTGTTTTTTGTACTGTTTGGACTTGCGTAGAAGTGGGTGTGAATGATGAAAAACTGTTTCAATCGACAGTTTCGGGCCCCGGAAAAAATCAAACGAAACCGTACAACCAAAACTGTTTTATTTTTTGCAATAGTTTTGAATTAGAAAGTATCCCTTTTAATACCTGGCGAAGATGTTAACTCATTTTCAATGTGAGAAATTTGCATATTGAGATATCCTCTCTTGTTTTGAGTATAAATTACATTCTTACATCATTTGAACTAAAAAAATATAGGGTCATTTAAATAGATGGAACACTTATTCCAGAAACAATTTTTTTTGTATTAAAAAAACGTAAAGTACACATTTCAATGAGTTTGTAAAACTTTTTCATAAATTTGTAATGGTTTGTTATTTATGTATTACGATCTTAAGCTCTTGAAAATGGGTGCATTGATAGCTACCTGAAAATTTGAGGTTATTTAAATAAGTGAGTTTTTTGGTTGATTTTGGCATTTCATTGGACCAATATATGTATGTAGGCCTATTTAAATTTCAAGCAAAATAAGGTCTTAGAAGTTTTAAGTAATTTTAACCTTAGGCCTATGTTTATAATATATATGTATATTTCTTATGACAAATTAGGGAAGACGTTGTTATTTTCAACAAAAATTATTAAACTATAAATATTCCAAAAAAGTTTAAAAATATTAATTTTGTTGAATATTACATTTTTGTTTGTCCAAAAAATATTACGTCCTAAATATCCATAAAAATTTTAAGACAAGGAGTTTAAATACAGAATTTGTAAAATTTTCCTATTCTTTTATAAACAGCTCTTACTCTTAAGTTTTTTGATTTAAGTGGTTATTTTATTTTTATCCAGGAATATGCTGAAATGGAGTTCTTGGAGGGTGATTTTTCGTTTTAAATAACTAATCAACCGGAAAGGTTTAAAAATAGAGTTTTGGGAGGTTAATTTTTTAATCCTCCCGTGACTGGGAGGTATTCTATACCCTCCCCCCCAGTTTTTTAGGTCTAGAACAGCCACTGGCTGCAGGTATTACTTATTATTTTTAATTATTTTTAAACGAAATATAAATTTCTAAAGAAAAGATTTGTTTGAAAGTACGCTTTTTATGAACATTGTCGGTCCTCATTGTTTGAGTATTAGGTTTGTAAAAAAACATTTTTAGTTAGAATGTTTAAATTGTATGTTTAAATGTAAAATATGTGTAAATATTGAAATTTAAATACGTTTCAAAATAAAATTTAAATGTATAAATATGAATGATTAAATGTGTAAATTACATAAAAGTAATTTTTACATAAAAAATATAAATATTTACACTTTTTAGGGCCGAAAATCTCAAAAACTGTTAACATACAATCACTGATAAAACCTACAAGATATTTACACCTTGTCTTTTTTATTGGCAAAACAATAATGTTTTACATTTTCCCTGTGGGTAAAAGATAACCCAGTTATGGTTTAAATTAAATTTTCTTCTTCGTACTTCATTACAATTTATGCTTCTAGAAACATTATATTTTTTTTGCATAACGCAGTTATTTTTGACCTACAGAATAAACATTCAAATAGTATTAACTAATTTCCATAGAAAATATGAGCTGTTGCAGTGACTCTTATGGTCAGGAATAGCAAATGAGCACCGATCATGGTCTCCAGAACACGTTTTGGAGTGTCATTAAAAATCATATATATATGTGTTCGCATTTTAGCGGCCGCATTTTAAGTTCGATTTGGTTCAAATTTGGTACGTTGGTTGTCTACGTCGCTCGGACGAGTTCGTTAGCCAACAAAATCCAACAACCGGGAACACGTTTTTTGACCGGAAATAACTATTTTTTTAGAGAATTCATTTTTTTTGGAGTTTTTCCTACAAATATAAATGTAGGATGTTATTCTGCACACTTTGTTTTTACGCAACCTTATAGCTCGTTTGGTTTCCCCAAAATCGATCAAAACGTAAAATACCATAGATTCAAAGCAATGTGGTGGATTCTACCGTGGGGTTGGCGTGCGAAGCACGCAATGCATTGTGTATTGAAGGTACTCTTAATATGCGTAATGGCGTGCGAAGCACGCAATGCTTTTTGTATTGAAGATACTCCCAATATGCGGAATGGCGTGCGAACCATTTTACAGCTATTCAGCCCCGTCGTGAGTGAACCTATTTCCCAAATTGTTGGTTGCAACCCTAAAAATTAGGCCTATAAACTTAATTTTCAGCTGCGTGGTCGAATTATTTTTTTTTGTATTATTAAATTTTGTTATTTGTTTGTCTTTTTTTTTACAAAAATATATACACAACTCTTAGAGCTAACACTAAACTAAAACTACAACCGCTTTATAGATATATTTCAAGTCCGATTTGGTATGCACGTTGGTAGTCTACGCCGCGTCGCTCGCACGAGTTAGTTAGCTAAAAATCCAACAACAGGAAGTAACAATGGTTTGAGATTTATCGTAGTAGAATAGAACTTTTGGTGTTTTATCTAAAAAAAAAAACTAATATACAAGATTATACTGCACATTTTGGCTTTTTACACGACCTTATAGCCCGGCGTCTGGTTCCAACAAAATGCTCAAAATGCAAAATACCATAAATTAATCGGCATTATTAGCGAATTTCCATAGGAAAAAATAGCTATTGCAGTGGCCCTTATTGTGAGACGCAAGGTCGGAAATAGCAAAGATCATGGTCCCCAGAACACGTTTTGGGGGTTGGCGTGCTAAGCACGCAATGTCTTGTTGTGTTTTGAAGATACTCCCAATGTTCGGAATGGCGTGCGAAGCACGCAATGTATTGTGTATTGAAGATACTCCCAATACGCGGAATGGCGTGCGAACCATTTTGCAGCTATTCAGCACCGTCGTGAACGGATCTATTTCCCAAATTGTTGGTTGATACTCTAAAACATAGGCCTATAAACTTAATTTTTTAAATTTGCTCAACTCACGTTAGCGGTTCAGCTGCGTGGTCGAATTATTTACCTACCGAAGCGAGTGAAGGGAAGCAGCTCATAATCCAAGGCCGCCAGGTCGAGTGTTTCCGCCGGGGCCGAAGGCTAAGTCAAAAAAATTCTACTAATACATTTTGTACTCGCAGGCTGATTTTCAACGTCCTCGTGAGTAGACCAATTTCCCAAATGGGTGAAACCCTAAAACACGTAAATTCAATTTTGGAAATTCGTTTAACTCACGTGAGCGGTTCAGATGCGGCATCGAATTATTTTGTTTGCAATTAAAAAATAATGTGTTTTCTTGTGTCTTTTTATAAAGTTAAAAATTTTCGAGATATTTTACTTAAACTGGTTTAAATAACCGCTATTTTGAAACGGATACAGAAAATTGGTTTTCTTTTACCAGAGGGTTTGTTTTACTAGATGGGTTCTTTGAGTATTTTATTCAAATTGGGTCTTCATAACACTAATTCTCAAACCAAGTTGATTGTATTTTGTTACACGGTACAGTAATAAGCCTTTCCCAAGGGATTTGAATATTTCCATAAAACTAAAACTGTGACCGTATGTCTAGCAAGTAGAGACTCCCTTGACACAGTTCTTGCCGAAGTTAACACATTCGTCTTCCCAGAGATTTATTTACTGTCAAGGTAGTGCCAATAGTGCTGACTATACTTAGAAATATGGTTTTGTCAAGTTCAAGTAAACTTAGTTCAATCAAATCAGCTGATTTATTTCAATCCGATTAAAGGGACAGTAAAGTTTGAGGTTATGGTAGTTAAGTTTTTCAAATGCGTGAGATCGATGATTAACTATTGTCCTGACAAGACTTAATTGTTCTAACTTGACTGAAATTTATTTGAATTTACTGTAAAATTGTTTTGCGTTACTTACAAACAAGATGAAACCAACAAAAAGTGTTAAAATTTATCCAATACTTTTCAATGACCACTAGCAATAAAATCTAATCCTATACAAACAAAGTGCATTGACATTAAACAAATAAGTATAATGTTAAAGAAAACGAAAATGACCCATAGCAATAAACAATAATTCGACCTCGCAGCTGAACCGCTGTCGTGAATTTCAAAAATCAATTTTATGTTTTAGGGTTTTAACCAACTATTTGGGGAATTGATCTACTCACGAATTCGTTGAATAGCTACGAAATATTTTAGTAGAAATGGTTTCTACCTCTTCCTCCAACTCCGGTTCAGGCCATGTAGCTTTGCAAGTTTTCACCTCGACCTTGCGGCCTCGAAGCATGGACCGTTTCGTTTTCGTCGCAGCGGACGAACTCACTTCGCGAGGTAAATAATACCAGGTGCTTTAATGACGTTTTACGTTTTGATGGATTTTGTAGGGCATGCTATAAGGTCGTGTAAAAATCAAAAAGTGCATATTAATCTCTTATTCTGTATTTATTTTTGTAGATAAAGCCCTAAAGTTTCATCTTAGTACGAAACATCTAAACAAAATTGACTTTCGGTCAAAAACGTGCTTCCGGTTGTTGGATTTTTTTTGGCTAACGAACTTAAAAAAGCGACTTAAAAAATCATCGTGTGCACCAAATTTGGACCTAATCGGACGTAAAACGTGGCCGAGAGTGAACACAAATATGTACTTTAAATTTGTTTGCTTAGTTTCATTTTTTAAAGAAAACTCTTTTACTGTTTTTTACTTTGATTATGCAACATTTTATGTTTGCATAACATTAAATAAAAACAAAGCAAACAATTTTGATCGAAGTGTAGGCCTACGTATTGCCATTGTATTTGGATAACCTAATAGAACTCCGATCCAATGCAATATTTTGTTCCACTGGAAATTCGACGATAGTGGCGTTATCTATTGGGGAAACGATGGAAGCTGTGTGAAACACCAATGCTACCAATGATTTCTCTCTAGCGCTACCTCGCGGCGCGATCATGCACTATTTTCGCGACAACCTTTTTCTCGGCACACAGCCCACGTAGCATGCATGATCTATTTTATTATTCATGATCTATGGTATTGCTATTGTTTACTATATCGGTCTGTCAGGTTCGTTAATAACTCAAATTAAACTATTATTTACTAACAAAATATGTTAAATAGGTATAAATTTACCTGTTTACGTCTTTTTCCAATCCTTATTATGTTGTTTGATGTGACGACTGCAGTTTCGGGTTACCCCATATTCTGGTCACATTAATTCGTACACCACAAAAATATACAGTTAGATAAAACTATTTCTCTCACTAGTGAGATCGTCGTAAAACACATTCAACGAAACACGAAAACACAAAACACAAAAAACGCACAAACAAATGTCACTAATTATATACATCTTGCCCGGGCGAAGGTAGGTCACCTACCCGAAACTGCAGTCGTCACATCAAACAACATAATAAGGATTGGAAAAAGACGTATACAGGTAAATTTATACCTATTTAACATATTTTGTTATTATATTTCAATCCGGGAGCTTACATAATGAAACAAATATTATTTACTGTCTTCTGTAAATCAATATCCCGACTATAAAATAATCACCAATCACCTACAACATTATACGTTTAATTGTCTGTTAATGTAAGGTAGGAAACCTGTATAAGTATTTAAAATAAATAAAGAAATGCTTAGTAAATTTGTTTGCGGTAGTATTAAAATTTTAACTGTTGAATCTAATTTCATTAGTCGTTCGTCAGAACACACTTTATTTTGCTGAAAATTCTTATTAATGTGTTCGGATAAATTTATATAATACTCGATCATTTTAAAGCTGTTTAAATAAGATTTAGTGCGTCATTCGTTCACAGGATTTAACATTTATAATTCATCATTAGCTGTACAATTTTCCTTGCAGATTTAAGTACAAATTGACTGTATACTAACATTAAACCTTTTTAAGTAAAGAAAGAACTCTTATAATAATTAAAATATCGTTGTTATAAAACAACCATTTTCAAAAGTATCACAATATAAATTCAAAGCTAATAAATTTACTTAAAAAATGTTTAAGAAATTTCATTATAGACAATCAATTCTTTTATTTTCGTGTTCTTGTCTACATTTATATCACTTTTTAAGGAACACGTATTTTTAATAATAAGAACTTCATGTATACTACAGTATACGAAAACTTATTCTGGGGACAATGATGGGTGCTCATTTACTACTCCCGACCTTAGGTCTCACCATAAGGGTCACTGCAATAGCTTATATCCTATGGCAGTCCGCTAATAACAGCAGGTGACTTTCAACATTCACGAAATTTATAATTTTCAATTCGGTTTTTATTCAAACGACCTTTTTTAATTGGTTCATTTGAATAAATCGTTGATGTGGAACGCAGACGTGTTTGATTATTGTTATACTAACGGAAAATGTACTTTCTAAGCAACTGCTTCAACAGTTTGCAACACAGCAATTACTGCTCAGCGCTTATTTGTACGCAAAATATATTCTAGTTGCTGAATTTGATACCCTTTCATTGATACATAGGATTGCAATCAAAACTAACAAACTAAAGTGCACGCAAATGAAAATTATGTTTTCCACTCAAAAAACTCTGAGTTGACCTCAACTCTCCAAGCGGCAGAGCTGTACACTACTAGCATTTAGTTTGTGTGCGTTTCATTCTTCCGCTATCAAATATAGGGCAGCTTCATAAAGGCGGAAACTAGTGGGTTATAGACTTTACCCTGACTGTAAACGTACTGAAATGCGTTTGGGTGACAATGTAAGTGAGTATGTGTTCATAAACACAGCTTTCTCTCGCACATTAACGGATATATTATTTTTCTAGTATTCTTCCGCGAGCAACAAGTTGATGTGATAACCACCAGAGTGCAGGCTAAACACTCGAGTAGGAACAAAAATTCGGCGCGTACATGCTTCCACAATAGAGCAAATTTTCGTCACAAATTATCAACGTTTATTAAAATTGCTTTTATTTTAAAGATAATTAAACTTCTAAAGCTTTTTACATTTTCAATATTTACAGTATTGATTTTGAGTTACGTCAAAGAAAAAATTTAGTTAAAACATTATTTAAAAACATAAATGATATCCACGCTCAGACTGTCCTAACCTTTAAAATGACATATTCAGACAACTTTCTGATCATTATTACTCCAGTAATCTTGGTACGCGTTTACATTGCTCTTGTGGGAGTTGAAATTCAAGATGGTTGCTGGGTCTGCCGAGAGAGTTAAGTAGTAAACGTGAATAATAAAAGATTACCACAATCAACGAAGACAAATCCTTAATCAACTATCTACGATAAGGTAACTTATTTTTCAATATTATATCGTACTAGCTGGGTGACCGTGCTTCACTACGGGTTAAGCTCGATAAAAAATATATAAATTCCAAAGGCATCCCGTACACTCTTTGTTAATACGCTATTTACACTATGTACTACTTTCTTAGCTTAAGTGTATAAAATATTTATCTTTTAGTTTTATTAATACCTGTCAAAGTACAGCCTTTTTATATGCTTATTTAAAGAACTTCCTTGTAAACAATGTGAGTCAGTGGAATTTGACTTTTATCTATATTTCTATCGCTTTTTACGTTTTAATAACCTTAAACGCAAAATATTTTAAAATCCCGTCTTATTGCACATCTAGTGCATAAGGTGAACCACTATGTTAAGTCTCAAGTTAATATGTCTTGTCCTTTTTGAGATATAGTGATGAATAAGTGAGTCAGTGGCACTTGAATTTTATCTATATTTCTAACGCTTTTTACGTTTCAATAACCTTCAACGCAAAATATTTTTAAATCCCGTCTTATTGCACATCTAGAGCATAAGGGAAACAACTATGTTAAGTCTCAAGTTAATATGTTTTGTCGTTTTTGAGATATAGTGATAATCAGTAAGTCAGTGATATTTCGATTTTATATATATAGATATAGATAACGCTTTTTACGTTTTAATAACCTTAAACGCCAAACATTTCAAAATCCCGTCTTATTGCACATCTAGAGCAGAAGGGGAACCACTATGTTAAGGCTCAAGTTAATATGTTTTGTCGTTTTTGACATAAAGTGATCATCAGTGAGTCAGTGGTATTTCGATTTTATATATATAGATTTATGATAACGTATTTTATGACAGTACCATTAATTGTAAAAATGATTTACTTTATCACCGATGCCAAACAAGGAAGGTAATTGCGGTACACGAGGAAACAGTTTACATGCTACAACCTTCACTGCTACCGGTTTAAAAAATAAATATAATGAAAATATCGACAAACAGCAAAGTGCATTGAAATGTCGGACTTTTGGGTCAAGGAATTCCTGCAGAACGAGGTAACCGCGACTCCAGCTTTATAAATACACTGCAACGTCCTGTAACACTCAGTACCATGGCTCTATCAGCTGTTCCAATTGTCTTGTTGGCCGTCTGCCAACTGGCTTTCTGCGCTCCGGCGCCGGCCGAACAATATCCGAAGAGGTTCGAACAGGTCGACGTCGACAAGATCCTCTCTAACCCTCGAGTCTTGCAAGCGTACGTCAACTGTATAGTGGAAAAGGGTCCTTGCTCTCCCGAGGCTAAAGACATTAAAAGTGAGTTTTTGATATTATAAAAATTGGAAAACGGGTACGTAAATATTTAAAAGAAGAAAATTGAGGGTTTTGGGGGGTTTTTATGAGCTAATTTTATTTGTGGAGAATTATATTGTGTATGGTTTAAGGAACCGAATCCAATCTTCTGTATCTTCATTCGGTGAGGTTAAATATTTAGTTTCGAGGTTATTTTAAATGTTTCAGGTATAAGGTACTATTCCAGAGAAACACTTAGTTTTGTGAAGACGAGAAATGAATACAGAGTGATTCAGGAAGAAGCGGAGAAATTTTAAGGAAGTGTTCTACTAGTGAAAATAAAGAAAAAAGTTCATATACATGGTATCGGAAATGCTTCGTTCTCCGGTTCCACCATTTTGTCTTTTTTTACAAAATACTTAATATCTTTTGATGTAGAAAATATATTGAATGCATATTTGGTATGCCATTATTTACCCAGGTACAAAAAATGAAACTTTTTCATTTTTTCAAAATGGCGGATGTTAAAAATGTGTAATGTAAAATATTTCTAAAACCGCTAACTTTACCCAAAAAATGTCAAGAAAAAAAAATTTCCGTTTTTAATTACAAACATATCGATTTTTCATTATTTCTGTAACTTAAGAGATAACTAGTTTATTTATTAGCTAAAAACTAAAAAAAAAAATATTTCGTGGTAGAAATTTACAATTTTCGTTTACAGTTCTGTTTTGTTTATTTTAATAATAACTTATTACGTACTTTATTTACTTGAATTTTCTCATAATTAATTGTGTTCTGGAGTAATTTTGTACGTTATGGACTACTAATAAGGTACAAAATGTTTAGTTTTCAGCCAATAACTCGGTTATCTTTTAAGTTACAGAAATAATAAAAACCCCGTTACGTTTGTCATTAAAAAAGGAAATTTTTGTTTCTCGAAACATTTCTGTAAAGTTAGTGGTTTTAGAGATGTTTTACGTTACAAATGTTAAACGGCCGCCATTTTGAAAACATATGTAAAATCCTTTTGGATTTTCGCACATGGGCAAAAGATGCCATACCAAATATGTATACAACATTTGCGTTCAATTTATTTCCTATATCTAAAGATATTAAGGGTTTTGTAAAAAAACAAAATGGTGGATAGCCGGAAAACGAAGCATTTCCAAACCTATGTTTATATGAACATGTTTCGTTATTTTCACTAGTAGAACATGTCCTGAAAGTTTCTTCCTGAATCAGCCTGTATAATAACAACTAACCCAATGTTTAAACTTTAGCCAAGACTGATAGTTTACCCTTTTTGTTATAGAAAAATAAAACAAATATCAATGGTTTTAATAACTTGGAATAGTGCTATTAAAAGCTAATTTAGAATGGTAAACTTATTTCAGATTGCTTTGCATTTCATTATAACGTGGTGTTAGTATTTGTGCCAAGGCGATGATAACCACCCAGGTTTTTCGCCTATAAAAAAATCTGGAAATTGGTTGACCGTGCAGGCCAACCCTAGAACTTCCCGCTTAGTTTGAATTTTAAACGCTTAAAATGAGTTTTTTTGTTAAAATACCAAAAAACGAAAATTTGTGAATTTTTAAACAACGATAACTTTTGAATGCGTCGTTCGATTTTCATTTTTAAAAAAGCATTCTACGCAGTTTTTAAAGCACAAAAAGAAAATGTACAGGTTTATATTGATTGGTTGAGAAATCTGGAAGATATGTTAAAAAAAATACCAAAAAATACCAAAAAACGAAAATTTGTGAATTTTTAAACAACGATAACTTTTGAATGCGTCGTTCGATTTTCATTTTTTAAAAAGCATTCTACGCAGTTTTTAAAGCACAAAAAGAAAATGTACAGGTTTATATTAATTGGTTGAGAAATCTGGAAGATATGTTAAAAAAATACCAAAAAAAGAAAATTTGTGAATTTTTAAACAACGATAACTTTTGAACGCGTCGTTCGATTTTCATTTAAAAAAAAGCATTCTACGCAGTTTTTAAAGCACAAAAAGGAAATGTACATGTTTATATTGATTGGTTGAGAAATCTGCAAGATATGTTAAAAAAATACCAAAAAATACCAAAAAACGAAAATTTGTGAATTTTTAAACAACGATAACTTTTGAATGCGTAGTCCGATTTTCATTTTCAAAAAAGCAGTCGACGCAGTTTTTTAAGCACAAAAAATGTATACATGGTTTTATTATGATTTTTTCGCACGCTTTAAAGTTATTTTTAAAAAACATAAAAATTCAAAAAAAAATTTAGGTTATTTTTTTAAATTTCTTCGGATTGGCTCGATGGATTAACTCTCAAATCTAATCAGATCTAAGTTTTGATACACCCTTTCGAATGACATGTCGTAGAATTCAATCGGTTGATTCGTTTTTGAGAAACTGTACGACAAAAATTTATTTACACACATACATCCACACACACACACACACCCACACACACACACACACACGGTCGGACACCTCGGCGGGAATAGTCAGAATGGCTTCCTGGGACCTCAAAACGTGGAGATTTAATGAAAACTCGACTTTCGAAAATCGGACCGAAATCAATAACTTCCCTTTATTGGTAGCGGGAAGTTAAAAAGAGGAAAAAAGTATTTGTGCCACTATTAAGACAATGTATACATATATTCTCTTTTTAGATATTGTGGAGTAGCTAGCTATCTAGGGGAATCTATATAGAACCAATTTTCCGCTTAATCTAATCTAAATTCTAGACAACCATCAAAACCAGGTCAATATATTTTAATATTCAAAACAAAACACTTTATTAACACTGGCGTCAGTCAGTAGCGATATGTATGTTGTTATAAATTACATACTTGTGCTGAAGTTACTATACAATAGAAAACACTGTGGCTTTATAGTTCAATAATGTGTGATATAAAAAGCACTTTGGTAGTCCCCAGAGTGCTTCGCTCGCCATTCCCCTTCCTTCATTTACAATTTAATACTATGCCCAATTTCGCTTTATTAATAAATGTGTAAGAACAGTCAAAATCTTAAAGCCAATATCTCAATAAATGAAGTTACATTATACATTTTTTTTCTAAACACAATATAATAATAAAACATAAAATGGCACTCGTACATTAAAAAGGATAAAAATGAACTTTGTTCAAGCCTTGTTTAATAATAGCCTACTTACTTTCTTATAAAGATATTTTAACGATAATTGTCTAACACACACGATTTACCTAGAACCATAATTATATTTTTTCAGTTTATTTTACAATTATTCCGCTATTCCCTGATCTACAGAAGCCAAATTTGTTGTCTGTTTGTAAAATGAGCAGTTTTTCAGATATTCAACATCAAACGTTTTAAACGGCCTAAATTTTGATTTGGACGACTGTACGTTTTAAGTGAAACTTTTTTAGGCGAGTTGGGCGATTTTCGGATGGGTAAAATCTTATGAGTTCGCGTCACCAACATGCTGTAATAGCAGTATATCTATAGCTTTATGTATGTCGTGTTGCACTCAGTCCTCGTGGAAGGTTTTACATTGCATAATATCGTATCTACGTAAAGTTCTTTGCCTGTAACTTGTACTATTGTAAGTTTGTAACATTAGTGCTGTGTATATGCTTATAAGTAAAGTTAAATTAACTACGTGGCCAGTTTAATATGTGTATACTGTGCATTGTTTAAACTGAGTTTAAATACCTTAGGTGTTGCAATTTTAACATAAACATGCACGTTTATATTTATTTAAAATTTAGGTTTTATTAGCATATGCTATAGAAATTTCAGGTTAAAAATATGTACACTGAAATGGCAAAATGATTATTTATTATTTTAAAATCTCTAAATGTCCTAACTTGGTTGTTATGGTAATGATTGTAAATGCATCAAAGAAACGTGTGTTGGTTCAGTATAAGCCTAACTTAAAATTATGTTGATTAAATTTCTGATTAAACCAATATATTTTGTACTAAACTCTTGGCAATATTTTAATTTAGTACATCAATTCGATTTGAAAATTACATTTTATAAGTGAAAAATAAAAATAGCTGTTGTTTCAACAACTATGTTCGGGCTTTAATAATGATACTTTGTACTGCTATTACATTGGCGACGAGTTCTGAAGCACTCTGTGTGTCATACATTAAATCACAGGTAATAGTTTAGTTTGACTGTAGTTAAAGTAATTTAAAGAGTTTGTTAGTAATGTTGTATTTGTTGTATAACCTAAAAACATAACGTAAACATTAAATCAACCTTTAAGTTTTAAAATATCTAAGTTAGTTAAAGCTTTAGAAGCAACATAAAACAGTTCGTTCAAACATAAATTTGTTTCAATCTTACGTTTTGTTATAATATACATAACAATCTGATCTTATTAGCGAATTTCCATAGGAAATATGGCCTATTGCAGTGACCCTTACGGTGAGACCTAAAGTCGGGAGTAGGAAATGAGCACCAATCATGGTCCAGAATTTTGGGTGTCTTTAAAAACTTTAATGTACAGTGTGATTAAGAACTATGCGGCAATCTTTAGGAAACTCATTCTATAGCTAAAAATAGAAAAAAGTTCATATAAATATAGGCCCAAAAACGCTTTTCCAGATTTCTGCCATTTTGTTTTTTACAAAATAATTCATATCTAGAGAAATGTAGGGAAAGGTTCTGCATTTTACCAAAATCTAGGCTGACTTTTTATCAAAAACCCTACTTGTACTATGCACCAAAGTTTTTTAATTCCATACCAATAGATATAAAACAAATTCATGGAACCAAACAATTTTTCAGAAAAATTTAAAATTGGTTGTTACACAGTGATAATATTGAGGACATTTTCGACTGCTTAACATAATTTATTGAATTAAGGGAAGAAGGCAATGCTACTTATATATTGGGTAGTACCGAGTTAGAAACATTTTAAAATCACTTTTTAAACTTAAACTACGAGGTGTGTTGCAATTTTTTGAAGGTAAACCCAAAAACTGGCTTTGCCAACAGGGTTGCCTAATTTCCTGTTTTTTTGTATTCGGTAGGCATTTCATATAAATTATTGTATATGTTATGTATTTAATTTAAACTGTATTAAACAATTAAAACACTTATGTATAGGAGGATATAAGTAGATATTATTTTATGTATATAATTTTATATAAGTGTTTATATGTATATAGTTTTATAGCCGGCTGTATCCTTAAAGGCGGAAATAAAAAATTAATTCATTAATTCAAAAAATTCATTCATTCATGTTTGACTGAGTTAAAATTTGGCGTGACATTTAATCTAACAATAATATACCACAAGAAAAATAAGCGATTATATTTAACCATGCGATTCAAAATGGCGGCTGTTTGAAAATTTCAAACCTAAATTACTCAAAACCCGTATATTTTAACAAAAAATGTCAAGATACCTTTTTATTGTATCCCTTTTGATTCAATATCGGATGGTGTAATTGTCAAAACAATCGGATGAATGATAATAGAAGATAACAGCACATACATAGAATGTTGTTGTGTTTACTGTGTTGGTATAGGATGCCGGGTTGAACAAACCCATATCACATAACAAACCTCAGTTTACGACTGATTTGGTTCAAATACGGGTACACACGTTGGTTGAGTAAGTGGCTCGAACGATAGTAAAAATAGTAAAACCAAAAACTGGAAGTTCTTTTTTACAGGAAGTAATTGTTTTTGGCGACTTTTCGTACTCAATTGAATAGTTTTTTTTGGGGTTTTGTTTAAAAATATAAATACATGAGATTAATCTACAAATTTTGTTTTTTACATGACCTCATTTGGTCCCCCCCCCCCCAATCGATCAAAACTTAAAATACCGTAAAAGTACTTGGTTCAAATTCACTAGGCGGACTTTATTGTTGGTCAGATACTGTTACGAGGCCGACGGTTGGGATGCGAGCGAAGCAAAGCAGTAAAAGATCAGGGGCCACTAGGTTGAGATGCAAACTCACAAATTGTTTTATATTTAAAAGAATTTAAAAAACGACATCTTATTTATGAATTAATGGCACTAATTTTTACAAAAATGGAGTAGAGAAAAATATCAAATAAAACTTACAAAAATTCACAAAAGCGACAATAGGCTACATATAGTTGTTATAGCCAATTGATTGCATAGTCATCATCAGTGTGAAAGCCCTCCGATGATGATGACTATGGCATTGAAATGTGCATAAGGGTAGTACAATAAACATAACTTTTCATTAACTTGTTTTGTTATTGTTTTTTGTTCCTTATATTTTTGGATAGGGGTTTCATTCAATCAGTGTGAATTTGTTGCCACAGAGCTCTTCAACCTTTGTATAAGTGTTCCTTTAATATTGTTTTAATGGATCTACCTGTTTGACCTACATGTTCACAATAATTGCAGTCATTACAATTATTTTTGTAAACACCACTACACTAGATTCCACGTCCACTGTGCAGTACAGGTCTTACGGGGGAATAGACGTGCAGCGACCATTACAGGGAACATCACGTTTATTGCCATGCGGGTTGTTGTTGGCTGGTACAGCTGAGACTGTCGTATGGATAACATATAGCTTATGGGCGCTTTGTACTGCACGGTGAACGTGGAATCCAGTGTAGTATCAAATAAGTCTTCTATGTTATTATTATTAACTACTAGCTTACCAAAATTATTATTACAATAAAAATCAGGCTTTACATCATTTGAGTTACTTATTAAATGTCCCACCTTATAACTAATATTGCCCACAAAATTGTAATTTACAGTATTTATTTTTGTTCGTGACATCAGGTATGAATAGCATAGACCTACTATTAGTAATTTTATTTTGTTAAAAAAAATTCTAACTGTAAACTCTTCTTTATAAACATTATTAACAGCAATTTGTTTAATTACATTCAATTTACTGTGAAAGTCTTCTGGCAATAAAGCTGTGGTTAAATGTTGCCAGATTTTCAAAGTCTATTACAAAATTTCAAACTTCAATAATTCAAGTGATTCACATATATCATGAATGTTTCAGAGATCCTTCCCGAGGTCCTGGCCACATCCTGCGGTAAATGTTCTCCCGCCTTGAAGACCAACTTTAGGAAAACCATCAACACCATGAGACAGAAGTATCCTCAAGAATGGGTGCAAGTTGTCAACAAGTACGATCCCAAGAAAACTCACGCCAAAGACTTGGAAGTGTTCTTGAAAGCTTAATTAATTGTGTATATAACTCTGTAATTACTGTGTTTGTAAAATGTGATATTTGTTTATTGTTTATTTATTTAAATATATTTATTACTGCTGAAATTATATGGTTTACAACATGATTGATTTGTTTCCTTCAGTGAAAACAAGTAAGAAAGCAGTCGTGGGACTGCTGACAGAAGTGAAAACTGTCATGAATATAAATAGTTGGTTATATTGGTTTAATACGAAATCTGATCCCTTTGGAGGTATCACCAAGTGAACTATTTAACACAACTTACACAATTAGGAAGAGCAATGTCCATTTCATCGGTAGTGCGACGTGACTCAACCCATACAGCTATTGAGTTTAAGCCTTTGAATTGACTACTGCTTATTTTATTTTGTCGATTTCTTCTTCTTTTACGATCAGCTGTAACATTGAATTTCTGGTTTATATTAGTGCCAAAAAAACCATGATATTGTATTTATATTTCAAATCATCGATGAAATCAAATACGCACATTGACTCACTTTAAGTGTGTATCGCGAATTCGTGTATTTTACCTATTCCAAAAAGTGCTCGATGTGCCTACAGAAGTTTTAATTTCAATAACACTAGGATAGTCGAATAAAAATGTAAAAATTATTATGTATTTATTGAGGATTTTAGACTACAAGGACTTTTTCACTTTTCATTTCATTTATTGTAAAGACTTAGAGTTTGTTAAATAAATGAAACCCGGTTATAATACACGACCCTCGAATTACAACAGTGTTTGATTTATTCACCACTTCGTATTGTGTTGAAAAAGTGAAACCTCAAGTTTAATTAAAAGTTATTGTTATTATAGATACGTTGATAAATACAAAATTTGGATGGCCATGGACAAAACATGAAATTAATATAATAAAGCACAAAACTAGATATGACTAATAAATCACATTACAGCGTAAATTCGCACAAATAAAGTCAGCACAATATAAAATGGCAAAAAAAAGAAAAAACTAAATAAGACTGCTGATGGTTGCCACCACGTTAAGCAAGTGTTTTTTGTTTAGATTATGAAGGCATTGATTTTGGCTTAAAGTTGTATGTATTTATACAGGGTTAGTTAAAAGTCTGGAGACACCCCCTTAACTCTCCACCGAGCATTGATAGAAAATCCAAACCCGGGGGTTGTTTATAGGTCATAAAAGCGCACTTCCCCATGCATAGGGCAACGTTGCCCCCCAACTCAAAATCGGAATTTTTGGGGGCTAGTCAATATTTTTAAATGGGAAGTATGGTCATGTGATACCTCATTTTAAAGGTATATATTTAAGACTAGGAAATTGAAATAAATAAAATAAAAATCGGACCACCTACAACAAAATAGCGGCCCTAAACATGTTGAAATAAATAGATTTAAAGTTGCTAATATCTCGAAAAGGAAGAGTTTTTAGAAAAAATTTCAAGAGACAAAAAATGTGTATTTCAAAGTGCTTGACCTAAAACATTGCTTCCAAATCGATTTCGTAAATTTGATTTTTTACAACATTTTTTAAGATGGAGGAGTAAAAATAAAATTTACGAAATCGATTTGGAAGCAATTTTTTAGGTCAAGCAATTTGAAATAAACATTTTTTGTCTCTTGAAATATTTGCAAAAATGTATATATTTTTGTTTATTAATGAAGTTTTCTATATTTTGAATATAATGGTTTTTTGATCAAACATTGTTTGTATGTGTGTGTTAGCGGTAAATCAAAAACTATTTTCAAGATTTTTTGTGTGCCGATTTTTCAAAGGACAACTTTAAGGCATTTACTTGTTCAGATTTATTTTACTTCTGTTATTTTCTGAACAAAATGATTTGTAATACTATACAATAGTTACAAAAACTACATTTTTTATTATTTTTTAAAACATTACTCTGCGTGTTAGGTAAAAATCGCGTAGCATTTGAAGTTAAAACGATCAGCGGTTCTAGGGTTTAGTGACAAATAAATTACAGTACAAAAGATGTGGTTACATTGAAAATCAACCATTTTCGGCAAATATAGGTGGCACCGTTTGTTAGTAAAGGAATATGCATCTGGAGCGAAAAGTCTCTTTAGTGAATTAAATATAAGATTTTTATACGTTGAAAAAATATAATAGTATACGGTTTCATGGGACCATGTTGTAAAACAGAACAATGCGATTTCAGGTTTTATTAATCATAATTGCGGCAATATTTCACTTGCGTTTTGTATAAAGTTGTCCAATATTTGTAATAATTTTAGCAAAGGAAAACTTAAAAGCCTTTGTAACTTTAGAACAAAATTGTTGATGGTAATAATTTTTTTAGAAGTTCAAAACATCACTGATTGTGATTAACGTGGGTACGCATCCTGTCATTCCTTTTCGTGTGTTATATACAGGTTTAGCAAAGGTCTGGAAACGGTTTAATATTTCGTATATAAAGACAATTTGTAGGTAGATGTGATTGAGGAACCTACACTAAATAAAAATACTATTTTAAAATATTTCAAAAAATTTAGCCACCATCTTCGATCGGACATTTTGAATTAAAAATGGCAAAAAAAACTATGCATTCGTGTTTTCCGGTTTTGCCCCATTTTGCTGTCCTATTTTTCTAAATACTAATTATTATTCTTTTTGGGAGTATTTAAAATTTTTGTTACAGCCATTTTTTTTTGTTAAATTAATTTCGAGTGGTTCAACCAAATATCGTTCTGTGGCATATCGTTTGAAAGATTATTTAAATCTAAATCCAAAAAGAATAATAATTCGTATTAAGAAAGAATAGTACAGCGAAATGGAGCAAAATCAGTAAACACGATTGCATTGTTTTTTTCTGCCATTTTTAATAGGTTAAAGATATGGATGTGCAAATTTCACCGTTGGTTTTCTCTTGAAATTCTACATCGAAATTCTATCACATGACCACCTTCCCATTAAAAAAAAACAAAGTTACATTCAAAATGGCGGATCAAGATGTCGGATAAATTTTTTAAATCTTAAAAAAATAGTATTTTTACACAGAGTAGGTTCTTTAATCATATCTACCTTCAAACTTTCTTTGCATACCAAATATTAAACCGTTTCCCGACTTTTCTACACCCTGTATATACTCCATGCTTTATTAGTCCTATAGGCACAGCAAGGAATACGTTGAAATTTTAAAGCTGGTGTAACATGATCAATCAATCATGTGTCACTGCTATACAATCCGAAGGAATTGGTTTTCTTGCCAACTGGTGGGGGCGTAACAACTCAGCAAGATCAACAGATAACAGCTGAATCTGAGTTATTTAGAAACACTGAAAACCGGTGAAAAGTTGTAGGCCTACTGTTTAGTAAAATCCGTGATGTTGCAGGTATATTATCTGAACTTATACCACACTTTAATGCCATTTTTCAAAGCAAATAAATACAATAATTTATACTGCTTCCTAAATATTTTTCTAAAAATGTTTAACTGTTTAAACAATTTAACAGTGTTTACAATTTAACACAAACACTTGTTGAAACTTTTATTTATGAACAAACTTTATTTATTTAGTACTAGTGGACCTGGCAATGCTTTTCTATTGCTTAATTTCATTTAAGGCTAGTTATATCATTTCATCATTACATTTTTTTTACATCAACTAACAATAATAATAATAATAAATAATTTTAGCTTTATAGTTTGTAAGAAATTATTGCAATTTATTTTTGTTGTATAGCTACCCCATTTAAATCTATTTGTTTGAAGTGCCCATATTTCCTAAAACATCATGGTACTAATGTGTGTAAATGGTGAAATTTTATTGAAATTAGTTGATATTTTTTGTGAATATAAAAAAAAGTAATTACTATTTGATTTTAAGCGTAGTTATTCTTTTTCATTACTTTGAGTTAAGTAATTAAATTGAAAATAGCTTGTATATCCTTTAAAAGTAATAATACATAATTTTAGCTTTATAGCTTGTAGGAAGTTAGTTTAGTTTATATTTATTGTATAGGGGTAGCAACCCCATTTCAACCACCTTGTAGTAATTGGCAATGATTTGGATAAAGTGTGACATTTTTAGCGAAATTGGTCGAATATTTTTTGAGTACATAGAGGACAAAGAAATTTGTATAGGCCAATACAGGGATTAATTATTTTATTTAGTATTAGGGGATACCCCTGCGTGCTCCGCACGCCAACCTCGTTGGAATCTTCTATACACATAATCAAGTTATGTTTTCTTTATAAAAGGTGTAGATCACCCCAAAGCTAAGATGGTAAATAATTTTAAATGTTCAAATCAAATTATTTCGTATATTTTATAACAGCAGTTATAATAAATGTTAAAAGAACCAGCAAGGCTCAGGTGTACACTTTTAAAAAACCTATCCTATCAGTTAGAAATACAAATAATTGCTTCAAAGTTTGAAATCAGGTATGAATGGAAATATCAGAGCAAAAGCTGTTTTATCCGTTATTTTATTCAATCGGTTGCTGTGGTAATGAATGTAAATACGTTCAAGAAAGTATGTGTTGGTTCATCAGTCTAGGCCTAACCTAAGATGTTTTTATCATAATGAATTTGAGCATAATGAATTTATCATAATGTTATTCAGGGATAGTAACGCTTTTTATTAGTAAAAATGTTTTTCAATCGGTTCAGTAGTTGCAGAGATTACCCCCTACATACAAACAAACAAATTTTACCTCTTTATAATATTAGTATAGATTAGTAACAAGCTTCATCGTGCTTTCAGCTTCCACTGGTTGAACCGTTAAAAACAAGCGAATCAGTACTCAGAAGTCGGATATGATACACGGTTTTAAATGACTATTTTCAATTGAAGTTATAGCAATAGTAATAAAACACTAAGTTTAGCCATTATATTGACATAACTGAAGTTAAGTTCTACGATAATATTATACTGCTGATATATGCACAGTAGCTCTAACTTCTACAGCACCCATGTAATTTAATCTCCATAGAAAACTCATTGCCATTAATATCTTCTAGATTAATTAAGTTCCTTATGCGTGTTATAAGCCTACTAATTGGTATTGTATGTAATTTTATCTCTCGAAGCTCACAGATATCGAAAATAGGAAAATAATATAAAAAGGTTTTTGTTATTACATTCTAATAATTTCGATCAGGCAGGTGAATTTCCAAAATTATGTTTATATGTTTAAGGGTATCATCCAACTAATTGCGAAATAGGTCTACACACGCAGGAGCTAAATAGCTGTCTGCGTGTACGAAATATATTAGTAAATTCGTTTGCACCCCAGTCTGAAGCCCCGACTAATCTCTCGGAGTTTGCACCTCGTCCCTTGCGGCCTCGGATCAGAATCTGTCCCCAAGGTAAAATCCCCTCGTGTATACCGAGCTACGGTATATTACGATTTTGGGGTAATCAGACGGGATAAAAGGTCGTGTAAAAGAACAAAATACACATAATAATCTCCCATATATATATATACTAGCTGGCCCGATCCGGCTTTGCACGGGTAGACAAATCAAAGTTAAATGTATATTAACAAAAAATATATATCAATAAATATATTACACTATGTATTTCTTATGGGGAGTTTTAGTAGCTTTGACCCCCAAACCTCCCTAAAATTTAGATTTTTTTTTTTAAACCTACATACCAAATTTCATTCCAATCATCAGTTCGGTTTTTTTTTTAGTAACTTTGACCCCCCCCCCCCACAAACCGCCTAAAATTTTGATTTTTTTAAAACCTTTCTTAGCGAGCACTTAGGGCCCTAGAGGAAGCTACGTACCAAATTTCATTCCAATCGGTTCGGTAGTTTTTGAGATTTCGTGATGAGTCAGTGAGTGGTATTTGGCTTATATATATATATATATATATATATATATATAGATATATAGATAATATATATATTTTACATAAAACCCAAAATATGTCATTCTAGTGCGTAAAATATAAAAAAAAAGTTACTTCTGGTAATAAAACGTGCTTCTGGTTGTTGGATCGTTTGCTAACGAACTCGTCCGAATGACTTAGAAAACCAACGTGTGTAGCAAATGTTTACCAAATCGGACGTAAAATGCGGCCAATAGAATGCGAACACATAAGTACATATACAGAGAGTTCGTAAAGTTCCTTTAACAACCTTCCTTAGTTTTGTTACTGAAAATAAGTTAACAAAACTTTGTAAATATCTTGTGTTGCAGAATCTCTATGCTTTTTGGGAGATTAAAGGGAAGGGGAAACAAAAGAGAACTAGAAGTTGATAAGGTTAGTGACACTACGAACCGGCCTCAGAATTAATTGCCCCTATATATGCGTCCTGAGCCCCTACTCCTGCTCACTCCTGACCTCTTCCATCTCCCAATTTGCTTACTTTGTCTTACCCCATTCATTTTCCTAGAAGCACCGAATAGGAATATTGACAGAATATCCTTCTGTAATATACATCCCGCTTGCAAACCAAAACCCAATATTTTGAGGGTCTGTTGGAATTTATATTAAATAATGTTAAATTCCTTCCTGAGATTCCTCAAGTTGGTGGTTTTCGAAAGTGGATATAGTAATATAAATTGATGTGTTGCTTTTAAGAAATTGGTTGCAAATATATTGCGTATCAGCGGCTTTGTTGTCGAAATTAACATTTAACTAATGTAACATAATCTAAAATCAACAAGTAGAAAATGTTTGAAGTAAGACATAGGTGGTAGTTTAATTGGTGGACGGTGGTAGCCCATATTCATATCTTTAACCGATTAAAAATGGTGGCTAAAAACAAACGAAATCATGTTTTCCGATTTTGGCCAATTTAGCTGTACCACTTTCTTAAAAAATATGAATTATTATTCTTTTTGGATATAGAATTAAATAAGCTGTCAAACGATGTGCCACACGATGTGTCAAAGATATTTGGAAGTACTAAAAATTTTTGAGTTACAGCCATTTTAATTTTTTTAAAAATTTATTTCGAGTGGTTCAACCAAATACTCCGAAATATCGTTTTAGATACATTTTGGTATGATACCTTTTAAATATGTACAATAAACCAAAAATTTTTCATATATTTTCAAAATGGCAACCGTTAAAAATTTTTAATTTAAAATATCTCGAAACTCGTTAACTTTACAAAAAATGTAAGAAATAAAAAATTCCTTTTATAATTCCTTTTAGTTTAGCACTAGCAAAACTAGTTTTATGAAGTATTCATTGAAGGATACGGGAGAATCTTTTGCCACAGTCACATATAAATGTTTAAAATGTATAAATACAAACTCACAGTGCGCTTTGAACTGTTCTTTAATAGAAAATTCCGAAAATATAAAATATTTGGGGGTTATGATAGATGAACGCATGTCATGGAAAACCCATATAAATACATTAAAAAGTAAGTTGAATCGAATTATTAGAGTTTTTTATTTCTTAAAGGGTGTATGCCCCAAGTACATGTTACGGAAACTTTATTTTTCACTAGTCCAAAGCAGATTGGAATATGGAATTATTTGCTGGGGAAATGCTTACAACACAAACCTGTATCCTATTAAAATAATTCAAAAGGGCATTATCCGTGTCATACAAAATAAAAACAGAATTGAACCTTCAAGACCTCTTTTTCATAGTTTATCTTTACTACCACTGAAACATTTATTTGTATACAAGGTTCTTAGTGTCTTCTACAGGAGAAGTGGACAATTTCCCACTGTATATAATAGGTATAAATTATCACTCCGTTCTAGGTATAACTTGCCTATTCCAAAGCCTAGGCTGACAAGTTTTATAAATTCTTTTTCTTATATAGCTCCGAAATTGTACAACAAATTACCGGTATATATCAAACATTGTACTAGGCAACCAAAATTCCTGAGACGATTGAAATCTTGGCTGCTCAGTCTCGACAATGTGGACACTCTCCTAAATAAGTAGTATAATCCAGTTCACTTTTTGTTTTCAATTTTTCTTTTACTGCATTTATTTAAAGTTGTATGCTTTGTTTGATTCATGCGCTACAGGAAGAGCCGCGAAAGTAAAAAGTTTTATTATTTATTCATTAACCAGTTTTAAAATCTGATTGAGCTCAGTTATCTCTATGCTCCATAAAAGATGCTTATATATATAAAAAGAACAGTTTTGCTGTGAAACTTCTTAAAATCACAAAATTCATTGTTTCTTTAGAACTCTGATAAAATACATTTTATTTTTGTTTTTTAAGTAAAGGTAACCCTCATTACAGGTTTCCTATAGAGGGTACCTAATTCTTCCCTTTGTATTTTTAATGTATTAATTTATGTAAATTTCTTATGTTTATGTTTTATTTATGAATGTATTATATTTTACTAGGTTTGTAAAAAGGAAGAATAAATTAATTTCTAATTTCTAATTTCTAATTTCTAATTTCTAATTTCTAATTACCAACATAATGTTTGTTTTGTTCTTTCTATAACTGAAAACATAAAAGACTTATTGGATAAAACTAAAAATTGTGTATCTTCAGTATTTTTGGATATAGTGGACAAAGTTACACAATTTTTAATTGTTAGGCCAAGATGTCAATTCAAACATGTATCCAAAATTTGAATTCAATGTATTTCCTACAACCAAAGATATTCAATATTTTGTACAAAAAATTGTTTTTTTGATAACTGGAAAAGTAAGCATTTCCGAACCTATGTTTATGTGAACTCTTGTTTTTATTTTCACTACTACTGTCCGCGAGGCACGAGATGGTCCCTGGAGCTGCCCGTAAACAGCCATGTCCTCACGCGGTATCGCGTTTTTAGCAGGCGCAAAGGCGAGTAACGGGGACTATTAGGCCCAATCTATACGAGCGTTAAATGCGTCGCGTTATTTTTCGTTTTGGAAGTCAATACAAATCAAGTTGTAGCATCTATACGAGGGCATTCTACGCCCAACGTTGCCCTGTTCACTCGGCGTTGACGCTATTAACGCCGCCTCCCCTGCTGGCAGCGCTAGCAACGCGGCGCAAACAACGCTGCGCGAGAAGGGTAGCATCTATACGAACGCATTTAGCGCCAGCGTTGTCATCACGTGGTTTTCGACTTTTTCAAGTGAAACTGTGTTTTAAAGCGTATCTGAGTGTGTGATTGTTTGATTTAGACTTAAGCAATGTATGACATTGAAAAACTTATTGTTGAAGTGGAGAAGAGACCGGCAGTGTTTGATGTTAAGTCGAAAGACTATTCCAATAAACAAATAAAAGCCCAGTGCTGGGCCGACATTGGAAGAGCGATGTATGAAAATTGGGAGGAAATTTCAGTACACTTCCAGCAGGTACTGAAAACCTAAAGCACCTATCTGCACAGCATGCATATTGGTGACTGAACTGACGGTTTTCGCGCTCGTATAGAAGGTCCACTGTTGAGCATTGACGCTAACAGCGCGACGCATTTAGCGCCCGTATAGAATGTCACCACTATTGTCGGGCGTTGGCTTTAGCGCAATGCATTTAACGCGACGCATTTAACGCTCGTATAGAATGGGCCTTAATAGACTGACGCGATAGCGGAAAATAGAACGTCATATAGCTTAGTATTGATATTGATCATGTAGGCTTATGTTAAAATGGATTTTAGTAATTAAAACAGCCGGTTTTTTTTTCAGATTAATTCTAGTGACTAAATTCTCAACAAAATCAGCACAAACAATACAGTAAATGAAAAATGTGTACCTAGTAGCCTACAGGCGCTTTAAATATCATACAACATATAAATAAATTGAGTAAATTAATTTTAAAAAATATACAGTAAAGGAGGTTCTAAAAATCAAAAAGCTAGGCTATAAAGTACAATAATATTAACCAAATTTAAGTTACTGTAAAATATTTTGTACGAATGTAAGTTAATGCAGGAAGTTTATAAGTTTATACAGTTGTTGTATAATAAATGAATTATATCAATTAAAGTTAATTTATAATCATATTTATTATAAATTTTATTACTTAATGTTTTCTTTTATTGTTATTTGTAAGGAATATAGCACAGTTCATTAATAATTTAATCTTCTATGGTTTTTAAACTTATAAATCCAAAAATATTATACTATGCCAAACTCTTACCGTGTTTTTTAAAAACATATTATTAATATTATTTCAACACTAATAATCGGAATTATAATAACTTTTAAGCTGATTATTCTGTTAATTTATTAAAATCCATTTAGTATAATAATTAAGTAAACGTACATAAGAACAGTATATATATTTTGTTCTTTCACAGCAGTAATTGCATACATATTTACAATAATTGCTACTAATAATGTTATTTTATATATATATATTTTTTTAAACACACTGAAGAATTCCTGTTTTGTACCACGATGCCACGTTCGATTTTAAATAGCATTTGTCGAATAACGATGCTGCGGACATTCACGGCGGCTCTGTACTAGGTCGTGGCACATTGCTACAAGCGCCTTCAAACTAAATCTAGGCAAGGACCCAGGGACCATCTCGTGCCTCGCGGACAGTAGAGCACGTCCGGAAAGTTTTTCCCTTTATTACTGAATCACCCTGTATGTAAATATCTATAATTACTTATGTTTAGTATACAATATAAACCCTTTTAACTAAAACATCATCTTAAAATTGAAGAATGTTTGATTGCTCCGACGTTATGTCTTGTACTACACTGGATTCCACGTTCACCGTGCAGTACAGAGCGCCCATACGACAGTCTCAGTTTACTAGCCAACTAAAAAACATAAACTTCCATGAAACGCTCGTACAGTTGACGCAACCCGCATGGCAATAAACGTAATGTTCCCTGTAATGGTAGTAGCATGTCTATTCTCCCGTAAGACCTGTACTGCACGGTTTACGTGGAATCGAGTGTAGTAAACCCCCATGAAAAATCGCAGGCAGATTAATTAGATACACATCAGAAATACATAATTAATAAACGGTACCAGGAACTGGCACATAATTTCTCACAAACATATTTAAATTATAAAACCGATTCACTGTGACTTCATAATTGAAGGTGGGGTAGGAGAGGTGATTTATTTAAGTAGGAAATTAACTAATAAATATTATTATTATTATCTAGAGAGAAAACTATTCGATCGATTTCGAACAAATTTGTACCAAACACGTCAAATAGGCCTGTATAGATGCAATAAAAATGGTTTTGAAAATTTTTGAAAAACAACCCCCTTTATGACCAAAAAATCCCCAAAAATCAGTTATTATTATTAGCTAAACGAGAATTTTTAGAAAGATACGGTTTTTTGCATATGGTAGGGTACATTCAAGGCCACAAATAAGCCAAATTTTATCAAAATCGTTATAGTCATTTTTTTATAAAAAAATAATAACTGATTTCTTGAGTGTTTTTTTTTGCCAAAAAGAGGGTTGTTTTTGAAAATTTTTCAAACCCGTTTTTCGTGAATCCATACAGGCCTACTTGACAAGTTTGGTGCAAATTTGTTTGAAATCGATCGAATAGTTTTCGCTCTAGCTTTGTATACATACATACAGACATATAGACATACAGACAGACATTTTGTAAAAACCACTTTTTTGGACTCAGGGGGTCCCAAAACGGATATTTCCACAAAAATCTCAACGTCGATTTTTTTTGCGATCACTATACTTTCTCTATACTACAGTAAAGTGAAAAAGTAAAAAAAAAAAACACTATTTAAGAACAACAGACTTAATCTAGTCCTACCTATGCTGATGGGGATTTTTAACTCCGTAATCGTGTAAAATTATAAGAATTATAAAACTGTAGGAATATTTATTAAAATTATGCACTTATATACATTATTATATACCTAAATAAAGATAATAATATTAAATTTTAATTGATTTCTAACTTCATATTGATATATCAAATGATTTAGAAGTTATTAATATTATAATGAAGAAATTATTAATAATCGAATATCTTTATATGTTGTACGAATGTTTCCGAAGTTTAACGAATAGGTATCTCTTCTTTAAACTTGCATAAAGGAATATAATATTAATAATAAAAGGTATTCATATTCATTTTATAATCTCAAAGCAGGATAAATGTTTATAAATGCAGGATGTTATTCTGCACATTTTGTTTTTTTACGCGACCTTATAGCTCGCTTTGTTCCCCCAAAATCGATCAAAACGTAAAATACTATAGAAGTGCCCGGTTCAAAGCCATGTGGTGGATTCTACCGTGGGGTTGGCGTGCGAAGCACGCAATGCATTGTGTATTGAAGATACTCCCAATACGGGGGTCGGCGTGCGAAACACGCAATGCTTTGTGTGTTGAAGGCACTCCCAATACGGGTGTTGGTGTGCGAAGCACGCAATGCTTTGAGTGTTGAAGATACTCCCAATATGCGGAATGACGTGCAAACCATTTTGCAGCTATTCAGAACCGTCGTGAATAGACCTATTTTCCAAATTGTTGGTTGAAACCCTAAAACATAGGCCTATAAACCTAATTTTGGAAATTTTCTCAACTCACGTCGGCGGTTCAGCTGCGTGGTCGAATTATTGTTTTTTAAATAGGTCATTGTTAGGTTAAAGTTCATGTCAAGTTTGAACTCAAACGGTCAAACATTTATCTAGATATGAGTTAGTTTGTAAAAAAAGGAGGATATATGGAAATCTAAACTTTCCCGGACCTATGTTCATATGAAAAATTTTGCTTTTTTTTAGAGGTCCCGTATCATCTCCCCCAAGTTGTGCCAACGTCTCGCGAAACGTCCTGTATATGGCGTCAAAGTGTATTGCAAGTTTTACTTCAAAATGGGAAAACTAAATAATGAGAAAATCTTATTTAAGAGCACACAAGAAAGGGCTGTAATGTTTCATTGGCGTTTTTAAAATTATAATCTATCTATTATATAAAAAAAGTAATCTACTTCTTCTTCTCATAATATTATAAAGTAATAAGAATAGCTACTACCTAGCGAAACCACTGCCAAGGGAACGGGCTTGGAAAAATTAGCGGGGAAAGAAGACCCTGTTGAGTCAGTAAGAAGAAAAATAAATCTCTCTAATATATAAAAAAGTGTTTCTACTTCTTCTAATAATTATAAAATAAGAATACATTAAATACGTGTATTGCGTAGCAGTGACCATTGCATAGCTTCCAGGCGCCGTGTATTGCGTAGAGGAGACGTATTGCATAACTTCCAGGCGCACAAATTCATGAAGTCGTTTATGATATCGAATTCAAGTCGAAAAAATAAAGTTGAAGGGCCATCCCGAAGCAATCGGATCGCGAAGCAATCGGAGGTGGGGTGGAGGTTGGCGAGCGGAGCGAGCAGGGGGCAAAGCCCCCCTAATTCACTTAAAAACTATTTGTATATAAAGCATGTAACTCAAATAAAAATAATTATAATCGTCAAGTTATGCCGATACGGTGCACACTATAATTTTACGAAATGTTTTACTATTTAAACTTCTTATGATCTTTGCCGGTTTATTTTTCTGTTCAAGATTTAGCTACCCTTTCGCTACATTTTGATTTGCAGCTTCACCACAAAGCATCGTAGATTTATCACGGTTTATTTCTAGATAGCCTAGAAGCACTAAACGCAGGATTTACTGCCCGGCCGACCGGGGACAATTTATTTTCATAAGCCGCGTTACCCATAAAACTAAATGGGATTAAATCTCAGAGAAGCAACGGGGACTATAACAACTATTTGTACAGTTTTTACTATTTGGCGTGTATTCTCGTGCTTATGTATTTGTACCTTCGTGATAATCGAGTGAAATGTTGTACTCTTCATGTAACGATAAGGTGACAGTTTTGAAGTGAAAACCTTTAGGCGCGTTGGGCTATTTTAAAATCTTACGAGTTCGCGCCACCAACATGGGCAACAGTAAACTGTAGCTGTAAGTATGTCGTGTTGTGCTTGGCCAGCAGTGAAAGTATACTGGTATATTATACTGCTGACCCGTACGGCGTTGCCCGTGGTGGTTGGTATTTTCAGTCTTTTTAACGTAATTGTATTCTTTTTAAGTGTTCAGTCAGTCAGTGGTATTTGGCTTTTATATATATAGATCTTAAATAATAAAAGCACTATTGTCATAATAATAAAAGATCTGAAATTATGATTTTAGTAACTTTAATCCCCCCAAACCCCTCCTAAAAATTTCGAAATGTTTCATACCCTTTCTTAGTGAGCACCTATAGTCCTTGATTAAGCTACATACCAAATTTTATTCCAATCCGTTCGGTAGTTTTGAAGAAATCGTTTTTTAATAACTTTGATCCCCCCAAACCCCCCCTAAAATTTCGAATTTTTTCAAACCCTTTCTTAGTGAGCACCTATGGCTCTAGAGGAAGCTACATACCAAATTTAATTTCAATCCTTTCGGTAGTTTTTGAGACATCGTGATGAGTGAGTCAGTGAGTGAGTGAGTGGTATTTCGCTTATATATATTTATATATAGATATACTGAGTGTCAAACCTAAACGTTACAATAGCTAACTTTCGAACTGTACAGTACTTTAAATGGGGAACCTTCCTTTCTTTTCAGTAAAGTTTAAAAATCCATTTTGTGAAATGTACAAAACTGCCGCCATGTTCCAATATGTAGGCCCACTTTGACATTTGTTACGGAACACTCTGTATTTTATGTTTTTTAAGGTGTAAATCTATATTTTAAGAATGTTGTATTCTTAGGAAGTTTTTAATGTTTAGCCGTTTAGGAATTACAGGCACTTAAAGTTCAGAAAATTAGAGGTTTTATAGTACTAAAAATAATTGATTCACACATAAAATATTACAATAGATAACTTTTGAACCGTTGGGGATACAAATACATTTTAATGAGAACTCCGTTTGTTTTTAAAGCTCTAAAATAAAAATCAATTTTGAAAAAAGTGCCAAATTTCATTAAAAGTTGAAATTTAATTTTTTTAATTAACATTAGTGCCCCAATTTTATAATGGAAAGTTATTCTTTATTTTGGCACATTTTCAAAATCGTTTTCAATGTCATTTGGAAGGTTGTACATTGTATAATATACATAATGTGTATAATATAATAATATCTTGACAATAGTTTGTACTATTGTAAGAATAATGTTGTGTATATGTATAAAGTTAAATTGACTACGTGGACAGTTTAATGTGTGTATACTGTGCATTGTTTAAACTGTTTTAGTCTGCAAAAAAACCTTAAATGTTGCAATTCAAACCTAAATATGCAAATTTACTCTTATTTCAAATTTAGAATTTATTAATATACAGGGTGGCCGACAATTTAAGTGCCAAACTTCGGGGAATGGTTCTATGGGCCAAAATAAGAAAAATAGTTCATATAAACACAGACCCGAAAATGCTTCGTTTTCTAGATATCCGCCATTTTGTTTTTTGTACAAAATAATTCTTATCTAGAGAATGGTTTGACTGATTGAGTTCAAACTTGGCATGATGTTTAACATAACAATGATATATCTCAAGAAAAATAAGCGATTAAATCCAATCAAGAGTTTCAAAATTGCGGCTGTTTGAAAATTTCAAACTTAAATCACTCAAAAACCGTACGTTTTAACAAAAAATGTTAAGACATTTTTTTTATGCCTCTTTATTCCCTTTCGGATGGTGTAACTGTCAAAACAATCGTATGAAGGATAATAGTTAAATTATAATAATTACGTTATTCAACCCGTCATCCTATACCAACACAGTAAACACAGCATTATTATATGTACATTTGATGTCATTATCATTAACTTAGCTATTATTATAAAGTTTGGCACTTTACTTATGGGACACCGTGTATACTATCGAAAAATCAGGTTGAAATTATGTCTACTGACATGGCAAAATGATTGTTATAATTTTAAAACGTCTAAATTTGCTAACTTAGTTGCCATGGTAATAAAGTTAAATGCATTAAAGAAACGTGTATTGGTTCAGTATAGGGCTAACCTAAAACTATGTTGATCAAATTTCGGACTAAACCAATATAACCAACGATTTATATTAATGAAAGTTTTAACTTCTGTCGGCAGTCCTACGGCTGCTTTATTTTTTTATTTTTCGGAGAGAGATAGTGCCCCAATAGTTTCCAAAATAGTGCCCCTAGCTAGATTTATCTTCGCCGAGTGTGACCCCCGCCTATCTTCTAAGGCCTCGCACTCCAGTAGATATGCTCTGCAATTTCTACTACCTCGCAGCATAACCGTCATTTGAGATTTTCATCGAAAAGAAACATTGTCTGTAGATGTTTCCTGAACTGGCCATGCCCAGTGATGCAGTATATGACATAATTTTATCACTGTTAAGCAGGAAGTTAGACTTGGTTTGAACCTTTTGAAGTGGTAACTTCTATTGGCCCGCTGGGCAACTTTCGCTTGACCGTGTTTCTGAAATCTCGCGTCACGAACTTTTTGCGTAGACACAAGTTAGAGTATAGAGAGGGAATAGGTCATACATAGTATATATAGCCAATTAAGCGTGTGGAGAGGCAATAGGCGATACATAGTATGTAATAATACGTTATTATAATATTTTTATAATATAATAATATTATTATTATTTGAAAAATAATTATGTGAAAAATAGTGATCATTATGTAATGTAAGCAATATTTATTTAGTGACTAATAATTTTGAGTGTATTAGTGTATGCACTCTACATAGAATTCTAAAGAATAACTCAATATGTAAGGGATAGTTATAATAATATTAGCCTACCTCACAAAAAATCAGTAGTCACTAAATAAATATTGCTTACATTATAGTGATCACTATTTTTCACATACTTATTATGATTTAATAATATTATAATTATGCAATTTCAAAATATGACATAATATTTTTTGACAATATATTGACTCGTGTAATTTGTTGACCCTTATTCTCCTTTAATATTAATACTGATACAAATATAAATCGGTCATAGACTGCATCACTGGGCATGGCCAGTTCAGGGAACATCTACAGACAAGCAGATGTTATCATAACATCAAAGCAGGTTATTAACTTGTTTCCTATTAGGAATAAGTAGGTTATTTTCCAGTACTTTGACTGTCCATTACTTTGAAACGAAGGAAGATACTAAGCTCTAGTTTGCCCCATTGTGTTTCTCTTTTAATAAGCTTTTCAATGGTGTATTACATGACCTAGCTTTATATTTGAAATTGTTAACCCCCCTTTACCCCCTATAATCATTGACAAGGCCGGATTTAGCATTTTGGCGCCCCTAGGCCCAATAATTTTTTCCGCCTCCTAGTCCGGTTAAACTTACTTCCCCAAAAACCCTCATTAAAAAAATATATTAGGCCTATATGTTAATTGCTTAAACAACACTTCACGATGCAATTTTATCATTGCAAGTTTTTTGAGTAATTTACTTGGTCCTGGGCTTAACAAAATGCCGTCTTAAAACACTTTTAGTAATTTTATGAATTAAATAGTGAGCTCACGTTTGTAGTGCGTACGATGCGTACGTACCGCTCGACGACATCCCTACAGCCAGTTCTCCCGTGTTTGAGATCAATGTAACGAAGGTGATGCGTAATGTTGAAAAATAGTTTAACTTTACCAACAATTATTTGTTCCAATGAACTTCAAAATCAGAATGATTTTTTTTGTAATCAATTCAAAAAATATGTTAAGTTATGGCTATTTATTTTTATTTCTAAATTTTTTTAATATATTATGTTTTTCTCTCGGCCGTGCGCCCCCTGAGAGCCCGGGCCTACCGGGCCTATTGGGAAATCCGGCCCTGGTGTCAGATATGTCAAACAATTTGTCCTGTTATGCAAAACAAGATATATACAAAGTTTTGTTAACTTATTTCCAATAACAAAAATAATAAAGGGGGTTCAAGGACTTTATGAACACTCTGTAAATACAAAGGGTAAAATAAGTCATGATACGCCTCGATATAATTTAAATGGATTGCTGTATCAACGAGCAGTCATAAATACTATGCCATAACTATTATAACACTTAATAAACTTTGCCATAAATATTATAACACCATTTCTTTCTGATGTTTTAAGAGGGCCCTTTTGAAAGGAAGGATAAAAGATTCAAATTTCATTTTTTAAATGGTGACCAATATCTTATGACACACCATTGGAAAGACCATTAAAAAAATCCGAGGCCACAAGGGCGAGGTACAAACTCACAAAGCGAGTTCTTCAGCTGAGAGCTGAACGAAAAAGCGCTTGAGCCGTGGTTGGAGGCTGAGTTACATTCAAAGGCAGCTATTCAACGTCTTCATTACTAGACTAATTACCAAAATAGCTTTTTTGAACCCCAAAAAAATCATATAAACTTAATTTTGGAAATTAGCTCTACCGAGCGGTTCAGCTTAGTGGTCGAATTATTAAGTACCCTGTGTTGTGTTATATCGCTCTGTACCACAGTTATAAAGATCTACATGTAATTTTATTTCAGCTGTGGTTGTTTGAAAAGGCTACCAGTTTCCAATCAATACATGAGAAGTGATAAAAATTAAGTGAACAAGCGATGTTTTCTCTTGCCAGGCTTGTGTTATCAAAATAATAAGGATTGTAAGGTATTTGAAGTCCGCGATCCAACCGAAGTCCAAACATTCGAATTAACAATTCAAAGTTTTACAATTTGATCAAGGTCAGCTTCAGAATTAATTTTCTTCATATTAAAGCTACCATTAAATATTGCAAGGTTACATAAGAGTAAGGAAAATGTCAAGATAAATTTGGTTTACAGATCAGTGAATTCTTTGCGGCGACGTAACAAAATCTCCATAACATACGCTCAAGGGCTTTGTTACATTCCACGCGTGCGTGCTTAAGTAAGTTATTTAATACAGAAATTCCTAAGGACCCGCAAATATTGTCCTTGAGATAATATCAAGAGAGGAGATTCCTACGTTAAACATGACATCAAACCAATGGAAATAATTCGACCACGCAGTTGAACCGTTGACGTGAGTTGAGCAAATTTCCAAAATTAAATTTATAGGCCCATGTTTTAAGGTTTCAAACAACAATTTGGGGAATAGGTCTATTCACGACTTGCTGAATAGCTGTAAAATAGTTCGCACGCCATTCCGAATATTGGGAGTATCTTCAATACACAATGCATTGCATGCTTCGCACGCCAACCCTTCGGTAGAATCCGCCAAATGGCTTTGAACCGGGTACTTCCATGGTATTTTACGTTTTGGTCGATTTTTTGGGAACCAAGCGAGCTATAAGGTCGCGTAAAAAAATAAAATGTGCAGAATAACATCCTACTTTTATATATGTAGAAAACCCCTAAAAAACATCATTCTCGTGAAAAATCTAAAAAAATAGTTACTTCCTGCCAAAAAAAGTACTTCCGGTTGTTGGATTTTTTGGCTAACTAACTCGTCCGAGCGACTTAGATAACCAACATGTGTGCCAAATTTGAACCAAATCGGACTTAAAATGCGGCCGCTAGAGTGCGAACACATATATACATATAGGTATATATGATTTTTAATGACACCCCAAAACGTGTTCTGGGGACCATGATCGGTGCTCATTTGCTACTCCCGACCTTGGGTCGTACCATAAGGGCCACTGCAGTAGCTCATTTTTCCTTTGGAAATTCGCTAATAAGAGACCATCACGGTGATGTAGGTTAAACGTATAGCTTTAGTCACGTGGTTACTACTGAAATCCTATTATTTCGCAACTAAAGAATTTACGCAATTATTGTTAAAATAACAGTTCCTCGAAAGGTATAATTTTGAGTGAGGGGTAGTCTTTCCAGAATGTTTAAATGTAAATATGGGTTGAGAGTTGCATTACTTTATAGGGTGC
>JAGFPH010008005.1:49353-60037 GCA_018207615.1 Philaenus spumarius | reverse complement strand
GGAAGCTACATACCAAATTTCATTCCAATCCATTCGGTAGTTTTGAAGAAGTCGTTTTTTAATAACTTTGATCCCCTAAACCCCCCTAAAATTTCAAATTTTTTCAAACCCTTTCTTGGTGAGCACCTATGGCCCTAGAGGAAGCTACATACCAAATTTCATTCTAATCCATTCAGTAGTTTTGAAGAAATCGTTTTTTAACAACTTTGATCCCCCACATCCCCCCTAAAATTTCGAATTTTTCAAACCCTTTCTTAGTGAGCACCTATGGCCCTAGAGGAAGCTACATACCAAATTTCATTCCAATCCGTTCAGTAGTTTTTGAGAAATCGTGATGAGTGAGTCAGTGAGTCAGTGGGTTTTGGCTTTTATATATATAGATAGATATTTCTTCTCACAAGTCAAGATATATTTAACTTATAAGGGTAACTATCCCAGTTCGATACCTTGATTTAAGTAATCGAATGGAAAATGGTTGTTATATCTCTTTAACATAACACAATTTTAACTGTATTGCTTGTAGGAAGTTAGTGCAATTTTTGTTTATTGTATACGGGTAGCTACCCCGTTTTAATATCTTTGATTGTAGTGACTGTTATTCTCTGTTATTAATATTTTTTTTTAAATTAGCTGAGTACTTTTTGAGCACATAGAAAAGTAAGTGTGTAAAGTATTATTTATTTTAATTTGAAGGGTAGTTATCCCATTTCATCCCTTTGAATTAAATAATCGAAATGCAAACAGTTTTTTTTATCACTTAAGAAAAACATTACATTTTAGCTGTATAGCTTGTAGGAAGTTAATTTAATTCATGTTTATTTTTAGGGGCATCAACCCCATTACCGAAATATGTACAAATAAATAAGTATAAACTATGAAAAGTAGCTGTAGGGGCTCCAAACGAATAGTATTGTAATGTTTTTATTATTTTCTTTCTACAAACAACAATTGTTTCACTTTTGTAAAAATAACAATACAATAATTAATTTAATTTTTTTGATTTAAAATATAATATACAATATGGTGGGTTGCGAAACCAATGTTACGGAGTTGGAAACTATCCAAAATGAGTTTGATAGGGCGGTAATAAATGTGCCAGAATGTGCGGGAACTGTGCCGCGAGATGGGATTTAGGCATTCTTCCGGTTCAGGATGATTTATTAAGTAAGAGTATGGAGTTATTTATGGGTCAAGCTAAGGGACGGGAATTGTGGACTATTACAACAAATACGTTTTGTGGGATAGGATGGGATAGGACTACAGAAGGAAAGCTAGCCAGCTATGAGGGGGTAATGTTTCGTCCAAACACTTGTTATTAAATTGCAATAAATTGAAAAGATTACGTTCTAAGTTAATTGGCAAATACGTAAATTCATGGATGTCTGAGGACGATAATTATATGTTGATTGGCAGAAACAATGACAAACAGGTCATAAAGGACGTAGGGTTGTTTATGGCAATAATTAGGGACAAATGGAATGTGGTAGGTAAATAATGATAGTTAGTGGGGGTGAGCTTTTTGTTTAAGGATTCGGGCTGGAGATATTGTCGTTTGTAGAGAGTTTATTATTTATAAAATTATTTGAATTAATTAATATATTGTATAGAATTAATTTATAAAATTATTGTTGTATGATGTACTACGATAAATATTGGTGTATGATTAGATTTACATGTATATTTTCATGTTATTTTTACCTATGCAATTATTGTTAGTGAAAATTCTGTAAAGTGAATGATAGATGTAGTTATAGTTAGTTATTTATTACTTATTTGAGGATTTTTGTAAAAGAATTATAAAGTGCTAAATGGCTAGAATGACGAACCACGAATTCTTTTTTTGTAATAGAAGAAGGTGAACAATACACCAAATCAAATTAAATTAAAGCAAATACCTATGCAGGAAATATATAACTTACAAAAGAAAATCAAAGACAAAAAGTAAAAAAAATCTCTCCTAAAAAGAAAATATAGACACTTTATTCAGGCCTTGCTAGTGCAGTCTTGCCGAAAAAAATATATTTAAATTTCTTGAAGATAAATAGCTGAGAATAATTGCGCTGAATAATTAGTATTGTTCACGGGAATAACCGCGAAATAATTATGATAAAGAAACACAAATTAATAACATAATGGGATACAGAACCCCTTTATGAATTAAGTACCAAGTGGAATAAGTGGAAACATAAATTATTGCTAAACAAATATCATTCGAAAATTCAACAAACCACTGTCCATACCTTACCCGCATTACTATGGCTAATCATTATCTGAAGCCATAGCAACATATCAAGATACGAAATATTAAAAGCCACGTTTTATCATGTAGAACATGACTTGTAACCAGCGCTTTAATTATTTGAAAAAGGTTTTCGAATTTTTACATTATTCAATATACCAGGTGTCTTAAAAGTCCTACCCCCTCCCCCCCATTATTGTGTTTATTAATGGAAATAGACAGATTTTCTTTGGGTATTGTTATCATGACCAAAAATGGAGTTTTTTTTGTTGAATCGTAAATTTCAAACCCTCCTCCAAAAATGGGGTATTTTGCGGGTAAGTCGACAATTTTAAATGATAACTCTTATTGAGTTAAAGGCCTTGATAAAAGAAGAAGATTTTCGTAAACCGGAGATCTGTATGTTGATTCTATCCAACATAATGGAAAATCAAAATTAAAAAACCTCCCCATTTAAATAACATCAAAATGTTAAAGATGATACATCTGTTATTTTTTTACAAGGGTTTCATCCAGTAGGTCACTCAATCTAAGTTACAAAACGTAGCAATTAGGAGTCGACAAACCTGAATTAGGAATAACAAAACATTTGCAAGGTTGTATCAGCCCTAACCCCAGTACCTGGGAATTCCAGAGTCAACAAACAGACCTCCGGTTGCGCCAATCTTCTTCTTTCATCGACCTTTAAAATGAGGTGTCACACAATAGGGATTCTCATTTAAAATGTTCGACTTGCATTCAAAATACCCCATTTTTGTGGGAGGGTTTTTAAATTTACGGTAAACCAAAATACTCCATTTTGGCCGTGTTAACAATCCAAAAAGCAAATCTGTCTATTTCTAATTATAAACAAAATAATAGTAAGGGATTTTAAGACATCTGGTATTCAGTGACCTTTTTCCAATAATATCGGCGATGCAAAATAATAAAATTTTGTAAAGAAAGTCTTATTTGGTTTTGGTGCAGTTTGTTGTGCACCACTCCTAAGTCTCATTCTGTCTGGGTTGTATGTTATGCGTATATTTCCACTGCTTTAAACGAGGAACATAGAACAACCACTTGAATGTACCTGCATTAGTTCAATATACAACCGATATGAATACTGAATTTCCAACCCTCTTATCGATGCATATCATACTTCAAACCCTTATAGCATATTAACTGGAGCACAGAAGAAAAGCTTTATAGCTGAATCATTTGTAATTCACTTTGCTCACGGCTCTTTGAAAATACATTCTCCAATAATAATCTACCCTTAAAATATCCTCTTTAAACTACTGAAAGTTACATTGAACAGAAAAACAAGATCACGCAGCTGAGAGTTGAGCGAATTTCGAAAAATTAAGTTTATATATTTTAGGGATTTAACGGACTATTTTGAAATTGATCTACTCACGAAGGCGCTGTGAATAGATGTCCAAGTGTATGAAATATATGTAGAATTTACCTCAGCCTCCAGCTGAGAGCATCCCGGGATCGAGAAAGTGGTCCGGAACTGGAACCCATACTTGTGATTGGCTGTTCAGATGCAATTGGCTAGAACTTTGTTATATATGTTAGAACCAGAACAGAGGTTGCATTTCAGTTATTTCTGTACTATGTTGTTTATCGTGTTACTGCTGTCTACTGGCTTACATCATCATTTAAAATTTTGATGTTTAACATTCTTATTTCATTGTACGTAATACCTTTATTTTCCATTAAACAAAAATATTTACTAACATTTCAAGTATTTTTTAATGTTATACAAATTCTGATTGTTTATCAATAATTAATGATTTCAATTCTGTTTGCCTACTGTTTTACTTTCTCACTATAGGCCTACTATAGTATAGAGAAAGTTTGGTGATCGCAAAAAAATGGACCCTGAGTCCAAAAAAGTGTTTTTTACAAAATGTCTGTCTGTATGTCTGTATGTATGTATGTCTGTATGTATACAAAGCTAGAGAGAAAACTATTCAATCGATTTGAACAAATTTGCACTAGACATGTCATTTAGGCCTGTATAGATGCACAAAAAAAGGTTTTGAAACATTTTGAAAAACAACCCCCTTTTTGGGAAAAAAACCCCCCAAAAAAACCGTAATTATTTTTTATGAAAAAACGGCTCCAACGATTTTGATCAAATTTGGCTTATTCGTAGAACTTAATGTACCCTACCATATGATGAAACCCGCATCTTTCTAAACATTCTCGTTTAGCTAATAATAATAATAACTTATTTTTGAGAGTTTCTTGGTCGAAAAAGGGGATGTTTTTCAAAAATTTTCAAAAACATTTTTCGGGCATCTATACAGGCCTAATTGACGTGTATGGTGCAAATATTTTCGAAATCGATCGAATAGTTTTCTCTCCAGCTAATAATAATATTATTTATTAGTTAATCTCCTACTTTAATATCACCTCTCCTACCCCCTCCTACAGTTATGAAGTCACAGTGAATCTGTTTAATAATTTAAATAGGTTTGTGAGAAAGTGTGTGCCAGTTCCTGGTACCGTTTATTTTTATATTACTAAACACATACTTGCTTTTTATCTTTTTCAAAATATTAAATTTTACACATCAACATATTCTAACAGCGGATACGAACTCACATCTGCGATTGGTAAGTTTGAAATAACGATAAAAACAAATAGCGGTTCAGCAAATCACAGTGACAGTTAATCACTAATAATAACAGTTAATTTTCAGTAGCAGTTAGAAGTGTTACTGTGAATTAATTAATAACTATACTCTCGGCCATAAAATTTGGCGGTTGAGAAATGGCGGTTTTGCCAGATATGGAACTACTCAAGCGACCTAAGATTGAGATTCGCCTACCTCCACGCACGAACTGGCAACACTACAAATGCACTGTTGCCAAGTCCAAGCGCCTAAAAAATTCAGTAAGATTAGTGAATACGCTGAATATTAATTAATCATGATTTTCCTTTAAATACGTTTTCCTATAACTTTTTGAAGTTATACTTCTTTGCGCCCGTTGTAATCGGAATGGTTTGTAGGTCGAGAAACCGCGCCACGCGTTATGAGTAAAATCCGGAAAGTTCCTTTTTATACCTTTTCTCTACGAGAGATACCTCAAGAGTCTCGGTGGGTGAGTGGTCAACGCACTCGACTTCCACGCTACAATCCCTGGTTCCATCCCCGGCTGGGAAATTATTTTTTCAAAAATTATAGGAAAGTATACGAATATACGAATAGCGAAAGAAGTATAACTCCCACCGTCTGGTCCGACGCAGACCCAATTTTTGTTTGTTTTTAGTATCAACTAAAATTAATTATAGTCGTTTACACGTAAGTCATATGTTTAATTAATCTAAATTATTTTCACATTAAATCATGACAGGAACAAGCGGAAGTTGGCGTGCGAAGCACTCAGGTTGCTCACATATTACAAAATAAGATTATTTCTAACTGTTTGGACAGAGCATTGAATAATGTGTATTAATTAATGCAAAACATATCATTGAAACATTGTTATTTCTGTTCAAGCTTGTGTTATAGATAACACCATTTCAAGCTTCTGTAATTTAATATTTGCTACCAACATTGAGGTTATGTTTGTGTTGATGAATTATTGTTTGGTTTGCACTCAATCATGTGATATTAATGTATAAAATCACGTTATTATACAAAAACAAGGAAACTCGTCCCTGGTTGTAAAGCTGGAAAAACAATAGTTTTAGTCTTAAAAATGTAAAAAAAAAAAATATTTTTTTTAAAGAAGCCAGTGCCGGAAAAATAAAACAATTTAAATTTGGGCATGGGTTGGTTTATCAATTAATTTTAAATGTAAACTCAAACCAATAAAGTTGGGGTTTCAAAAAATACAAAATTTCGAAATTGTTTTGTTCACCATTACATTATTTTATTCTTAGACTGGAGGACTCCGCCCCAAGCTCGCTTCACTTACCCTACCTTGCGGCGAAGCAAATGCAAATAAAAACGTTATTTTTTATATTTGGTTATTTCCTTTTAAGTGGAATTAGATTAGGTCTGAGGCACTTGGGTAAAAGTAGTGTGCTGGGGGAAGCGGTGACCTAGATCTGACGCATGCGCAGTATGGCCAGAGATTGTGAGTGAAAGACAGTTCATCAACTCCTTTAAAAGTGATTGTACGTATTCAATATAATAGCTGATTTCAGCCTTTATACTTTATAGTTAGGATTACAACTTCAATCAATAATATAATGTCTTGTGAAATAGATTTTTTTTAAATATGAGTTGTAGAACTAATGTAGGCTATACTATCTTGTAAGATTTGCTTTGAGGTTACAAAGTGAATATAAATACAACCTGTTATCATTAATGTATGTATTTATACAAATTTAAAGAAGACATGCCCATTTGTTTAGCTTCGGAAACATTCGTACATCTTCATATAAAATATAATCCTATTCGATTATTAATTTCATCATTATAATATTAATACATTCTAAATAGTTTGGTATATCAATATGAAATGAAAAGCAATTAATAGACAATATTGTATCTTAATTATTATAAAAAATAATAATGTATATAAATACAAAATTTTAACAAAAATGCAAACAGCTTTATAAAATCATAAAATATCTACTAAATCTTTATAATTGTACACATTTACAGAGTTAAAAATATTTAAAAAAATTAGTACTAGAGAATTATAGTGAATCTGAACTTTGGTGGAAGAGTTGGTAAGTATGTTCCATAAACAAATAAAATAACATGAGTAGTGTTAAAACCCTCTGAGGATGATGACCATGTCATCGAAATGTACCATAAGGGTAACGTATTAAACATAACTTACAATTTAGTGTTTTAGTTATTGCTTTTGTTCCTTGTCTTGTGGTTCGGGTTTTTTTATTTAAATCAGTATGTTCCATAACAAAAACCGATTTATCTATTTGTAGAAATACTGGAAATACTGTAGTTAACACTCTGAAAAAACTGGGCTGTTGAAAAAAAAAAATAAAACATTGCTTCCAAATCGATTTTGTAAATTTTATTTTTACAAACTTTTCTAAGATGTAGGAGTCGATTTACGAAATTTACTAAATCGATTTGGAAACTATTATTTAGGTCAAGCACTTTGAAATAAACTTTTTTTGTATCTTGATATTTTTCCTAAAAACTCTTCCTTTTCGAGATAATAGCAACTTTATGACGATTTATTTCAACGCGTTCAGGGCAGCTATTTTGTTTTGGGTGGTCCGATTTTTATTTTCTTTATGTCATTTTCCTAGTCTTAAATATACCTTTAAAACGAGGTATCACATAGCCATACTTCCCATTTAAAACTTTTGAGTTGCCCCCAAAATCCCCCATTTTTAGGGGACACTCAAAATTTCAGATTGCTTCAAAAGATACTTTGGGTTAAGTTAGTATCGTTCCCGAAAGGATATTTGTTTGTTTTAACAAACACAAAAGTTAAAGAGGGGAAGTGACTTTATACTCACCCTATATGTATTCTCCCTTATACTGACCCTTTTAGAATATACAATTTATTTATCAGATAAAACATCTGTTCGGAACGAAAGCTTAGCAACACATGTTAGTTTACATTCTTTACCATGGCAACCAACTTCGCAAATTTAGAATCAGTTTATTATTATTCACAACCAACAGTTTTTTTTCAAACAAACACACAAATAAATGAAAAATAATTGTATTAATCAATTCAAACATCTGTTGTTACATATTATAAATAAAAAATCTGATTTGCATACAAATTTAACATAATGTTAGGCCTACGATGAACCAAAACACGTTTATTTGCAACCAATTTGGGAAATTTATAATAAGGTCATTATTCTTCACAACTTACAGTTTTTTTTAGATTAGGTAAAATCAAATAAAAAGCTTACTGTATTATAAGTCAAACGTCTGGTTTTACATATTACTAGGGAAATCCCCTGCATGCTCCGCGCGCCAACCCTGTTGGAACCTTCTATACTCAAAATCATGCTATCTTTTCTATAGGCTATAATAAAAGTGTAGGATTAATAATAACTCCAAAGGTAATATGGTAAATAATGTTACATGTTCAAATCAAATTATTTCGTATATTTCGTAACAGCAGTTATAATAAAAGTTTAAAGAAAAAGCAAGGCTCAGATCTATACTTTAATAAAAACCTAACCTAAAAGTTAGAAATACAAATAGTTGCTTTAAAGTTTGAAATCAGCTGTTAATGGAAATATTGGAGCAAATAGCGGTTTTATCTGTTATTTTATTCAGTTAGTTGTTATGGTAATAAATGTAAATATATGTGTTAGTTCATCAGCGTAGGCCTAACCTAAGATTTTTTCCGTCTAAATTGACAAATATTGTAATAGAAAAAGCTTTCATGGAAATGAATTATAGCTTTTCTTACTCAGGGATAGAGTAGCTTTTTATTAGTATTTTTTTTTCAATCGGTTCAGTAGTTCCAGAGATTACCCCCTACTTACAAACAAAAAACAAACTTTACCTCTTTATAATATTAGTACAGATAACGGACCTGTTCAAAGTTGTTGTAAAATGTCTTAATAATATTCGAAACATCTATCGAAAGAGGTATAGAAAGTTATAATTTCATCGGTTTAGTAATTCCAGACATTACCCTGTCCTACATACAAACAACCAAACAATTATTTTTATAATACTAGTATATATATTGTGTAATTTAATCGGTAATATCAAATTTTGTTTGAAATGTTAATTATTGATTATTCAAATTATTATACTACTTAAATGTGCTAGGATCCATATAATCAGTTTGAGAACAATTTTCTGAAAATCCTTTTGTAACCAATCAGAAATAACATTCCAAAATCTGAAAAGGTTACAATGACAAACATGTAGGTTTGTGTAGCCATCAGAACGAGTTACACAGGAGGCAGTACCGGTTGGAGGATGGGTGTGGCTAGTCTGTATATAAAGACGGATGAATCCTGTACTGAAGTAGGTCTTGAGGATGGAGGAAATCTGAAACGCGTCGACGAACTCAAATATAAGTTTTACGTTAGGATTGGCAGAAAACTGTGATCAAACTGATTATTCAAATATGATTATTGAAATTACAACTCGTACCACAATTTTAATTATTGGGGTTAGTCGTGTCTATTTCGATCTCTGTCTTACATTAGCTTTGTATAGGTCACCGCTCAATCGTTATTTCCGAGAAAATATCAGAGTATACAATCATCTGTTTGCATTGGCTTCGCCATGGGTTGCCGCCGGGTTGGTGAGCAAGCGAGCAGAGCAGATTCCCTAGTACAATATTCCAACTACGTCATTTGTGTTAATACAGGTTGTTTTACAGGGGTTGTATAGGCAATATGACTACTCATACTTCAACTACGAACATAGGCCTACATAAAACAAACTCCATCACAAAATTGCGTACATGTTTCAATAGTCTCTCAATAATGTTTTGGCAGTGTGTACTTTGAACGGAGTTTACGAATTAAATTGCTCAGTTTGAATCAAACGTCAAATTGACAGTTTTACGTTTTACACAACAGCGTTTGTTTTATTTGAAATAAACTTGGAACGTCCGACAGATTCCATTTTAGTTGCAACTAGAATTATCTTCAGTAAACAGTTTGTTGGTGAAATTGTTGGTAAATGTTTTGCTAAACGTAGCTAAATCGAAACCAGTTACAAAACAAGGTCATTTGGTATCCATGCTATTAGTATTATAAGTGCATAAATGCATACATTTTGTTTTTGTCTTAATATAACAAATTTTGTGTTGATTTTACAAACCGAACCATATTTAAAACCATGCCATTTTCAAAATTAAGTTTACCTGTTTTAGGGTTTCACCGCAGCCTCTAATCCCGGCTCACGAGCTGCTTTGTTTCGCTCGCAGCGTAAAACTGTACTTGTGAATTTGCACCTCAATCTATGATTTTCGACTGCTTCTCTGCGCTCACAGCGGACAAACGCAGGATTTTCGGAATAAATTAAGTTTATAGAAATGTATGATTTTTTTTATCTGTGGCCTATTTTTTTATTTACTATTTTTTTTAAATTTTATTTTTAAACGTAACCTGGGTTAAGTATTTTTAAATCCCTGCGTTAAAGTGTGCATACCCATGTCTATAATACGGGGTAAAAATTTCAGTTTGTTATCGCTAGTGGTTCCTGAGAAAAGTGTGCACAAAATTTGAAAAACTTAACTTTCGGGAAATCCCAAATAAAGTATTCCTGTTTGTTAAAATAAAAATCACACAATCACAGTTTGCTTACAATGTAACATAAACAGAACTACAAAAACAGCAGCTGATGCAGACAGCTGGGGAAATATCTCAGTATAGCCAACAAGGTAACTAAAAATAACTTACTTCAAAACTGATATACAATACTATAACCATGCTAATTTCCTGATGAAAACAATTATGCTCATTTTATAAAAAATATAACTAATTGTACATGAAACTATTAATTTCTACACTTATTCTGATTCAAAATATAAC
>JAGFPH010008005.1:28655-49343 GCA_018207615.1 Philaenus spumarius | reverse complement strand
ATATAACTTTTATTATACATGAAACTATTAATTTCTACACTTATTCTAACTCAAAATATATACATGAAAATGTTCAGAAAAGACCCGGCTATAAGAAAAAGTAAAAACTAGAAAAGCGAATTTTTTAAATATTTTTACCAACTAAGTCCTCTAAAATCATGATCAAACAGACATAAATACTCCAATTTGCTACATAATATTTTGTACGAACATGAAGATGTACATTCTAATTGTTTTTATGTTGGTATTAAAATTAATTGTTGTGTAGGCTTAGCGAACGAATGTGTTGTCCGATTTCTATTTTATGCCACAAAAATATGGTTTTTAAATTGCTTAAATTTGTGAAATCACAATCCATTTGGGTATATTAAATTTGTTTGATATTGCAAGCAAGAGAGGTTTTGTGAATTTGTAAATATCATTTCTAGCGGGTGCTCTAAAGGGTTATAACAGACCCGAGGTTAGATTTTGCATACAGTATCTCTTTTCACCTTTTAAATATCGTTTTAACAAGATTTTGGAAATTGCACCCCGTATGTAGGTTTCAACCTAATGTAAACCTGATGATGCTAAGGAGTTTTACGGATGCAAACTTGAATACATTTATTGAAATACAATATTATCAAACATACCTTGTGCGTTTTGACCTTGTGAACACACTCCTACAAGGTGTAGGGCTATAAGACACATCCTCAACATAGCCGAATCCATCCTCTGGTAAATACAGTCCTATTCGTAGCACTTCAGTCATTAAGTTTGTAAAATAGAATGAGCCCTCGAACTGCGTTGTATCTGCAATGAAAGTAAAAAACTAGATGTAATGTTAGAAAAAATAATTCAACCACGCAGCTGAACCGCTGACGTGAGTTGAGCAAATTTCCAAAATTAAGTTTAGGCTATTATAGGCCTATGTTTTAGGGTTTCAACCAACAGTTTGGGGAATAGGTCTATTCACGACGGTGCTGAATAGCTGCAAACTGGTTCGCACGCCATTTCGCGTGTTGGGAGTATCTTCAATACGCAAAGCATTGCGTGCTTCGCACGCCATTCCGAATATTGGAAGTATATTCAATACACAAAGCATTGCGTGCTTCGCACGCCATTCCGGATATTTGGAGTATATTCAATAAACAAAGCATTGCGTGCTTCGCACGACAACCCCCGAAATGGGCGTAAATTCAATACACAATGCATTGCGTGCTTCGCACGCCATTCCGAATATGGGAAGTATATTCAATACACAAAGCATTGCGTGCTTCGCACGCCATTCCGAATATTGGGAGTATATTCAATAAACAAAGCATTGCGTGCTTCGCACGCCGTTCCGAATATTGGGTGTATATTCAATACACGAAGCATTGCGTGCTTCGCACGCCAACCCCCGAGTTGGGCGTAAATTCAATACACAATGCATTGCATGCTTCGCACGCCAACCCCCAGGTTGAATGCACCACATGTCTCTGAACCGGGTACTTTTATGGTATTTTACGTTTTGATCGATTTTGGGGAAACCAAGCGAGCTATAAGGTCGCGTAAAAAAACAAAATCTGCGGAATAACATCCTACATTTATATTTGTAGAAAACGCTATAACACAAATTAATCCTCGTTGGAAAAATCTCAAAAATTAGTTACTTCCGGTCAAAAAATGTGCTTCCGATGTTGGATTTGTGTGGCTAACAAACTCTTCAGAGCGACGTAGACAACCAACAAGTATACCAAATTTGAACCAAATCGGACTTAAAATGCGGCCGCTAGAGTGAGAACACATATATACATATATATATATATATGATTTTTAATCACACCCCAAAACGTGTTCTGGGGACCATGATCGATGCTCATTTGCTACTCCCGACCTTATGGGTCTTAAAATAAGGGCCACTGCAATAGCTCATTTTTCCTATGGAAATTCGCATTTGTCTACTATTAGCTATTTTCGTAAGGAGGCACTAAATAGCTGCCCGAGTGTACGAAGTACATTAGTAGCATTTTATTGTACCCCAGCCTTCAGCCCCGGACCACCCTCTGCCTCGTTCCGCTCGCTTTGACAGTTTGCGCCTCGACCTCGACTGCTTCGACACGCGAGTTTGTATCACGGATCTAACATAAAACAGCTGTCGGTTGTGAAGAAAAATAAACGAATTCTAAGTTTGCTAAGTTGATTGCTATGGTAATGATTGTAAACACAAGTGTTGCTAAGATTTTGAACCAAACAGCTGTTATATGTGGTACAGGGCTGTGAGTGAACTCCGAAATTTTCACAATTTGTATCACTCAAAATGTAAATTTTGCTAAATCCTTTCTTGGTGTGCATCTATGGCGACGTAAAAATACCTTTAAATTTCCGTATTTATATCTTAAGTAGTTTTTGCTCCAATTTGTTGATATGTCAGTCAGCCATTCAGTCACGGAAAGCTGCTTATATACGAGGTCTGTTTAAAATCGTCCGGTGAATGGTATGATAAAAACAGAATTAGAAATACCTTTGATGGCCTTCAAAGTACTCTCCAGCAGCCACGATGCACTTCTGACAACGTTGGTGTACCGCCTTTTAAAACTGTTGGAGAAGTCTTCGTCTAGCATAGTTTTAAGAATTGCCGTCACACGGTTCTGAATCTCTTCGACGTCCGCAGACAGTGCGGACGATTCTTGCGTTTACCCGATTCTTCATGGACGATGGACAATTCTTTGCTACAGTCTGATTTAAATTAGAACCGTTCCTGGTGGCGAGCGGTCGACAGAGCGGAGGGGCCGCTCTGTTGCCAAATCTACGCATCGCTGTACTGCCGACGAACGGACTTCTCATACATGTAATCGCTGCTTTACAACGTTGCATAAAGTTACTATGACAACCGCTGGGATGGCAGTAGGTGGTTGGCTCTTGGAGTAGGAAGCCCCTACCTCTCACCCTCCCCACCCGTGTCAGCCAAGACTGTTCTACTTTAAATCAAACTATAATACCCACTTCTTCCGCCGTTAATAGCAGAGTCGATCGCCGATCTTTTGTTAGCGTCGCTCGCACACGTTCAATGTTTTCCGGCGTCCTGCTTGTGGATGGTCGTCCCGAGCACGGTTCGACCTCCACCGATTCTTTGCCAGCGCGAAAGCGTGCAAACCAATCGTACACACATTTCCTACTCACGGCATCCTGCCCGTACACTTTCACCAAATGGGTTTCTGTTGCCGTTTTACCCAATTTGAAGCAGAACTTAATGTCGTGTCATTGCTCCACCGCTTTTCGACGCACACTACTTGGAACACTCTGTTGTAATGACAAAGTACCGCGATGGAAGCCTCGCGCAATTCCCGACAGATGGCAGGTCTAGATATGTTCTTTGTTCGTCCATGCGTATGCGTGCACGCGCGCTGTTTCAAGCGTTGAATACAGTTATATTAGCCCATGAATTTTTTAGACAGACCTCAGCCTTCAGGTTATCTTCATTAAATCGAGGTTGTTTTTCCGGAACTTGTTGTAAGAGATTACTGGAAATTTTCCTTTATCGTATATTTTCTTAGCAGGCTATTAAAATACTAGAAAAGTATGTTTGGTAAATTAAATCGTTCATTATTTTTATTCTCAAACGTAAATATGTAATGAACTAGCTGACCCGTACGGCGTTGCCCGTGGTGGTTGGTATTTTCAGTCTTTTTAACGTAATTGTATTCTTTTTAAGTGTTCAGTCAGTCAGTGGTATTTGGCTTTTATATATATATAGATCTTAAATAATAAAAGCACTATTGTCATAATAATAAAAGATCTGCAATTATGATTTTAGTAACTTTGATCCCCCCAAACCCCTCCTAAAATTTCGAATTTTTTCATACCCTTTCTTAGTGAGCACCTATGGCCCTAGAGAAAGCTAAATACCAAATTTCATGTAAATCCTTTCGGTAGTTTGGAAGAAATAGTAATTTAATAACGTTTATTCCTAAAACCCCCTGAAATTTCGAATTTTTTAAAACCATTTCTTAGCGAGCGCCTATGGCCCTAGAGGATGCTACATACCAAATTTCATTCAAATCTATTCAGTAATTTTGGAGAAATCATGATTTAGTAATTTTTACCCCCCAAACACCCTTAAAATTTCCAATTTTTAAAAACCCTTTCTTATTAAGCACCTATGGCCCTAGAGAAAGCTACATACCAAATTTCATTCCAATCCGTTTAGTAGTTTTGAAGAAATCGTGATTTAATAACTTTGATCCCCCCCCCAAAATTTCGAATTTTTTCAAACCCTTTCTTAGTAAGCACCTATGGCCCTAGAGGAAGCTACATACCAAATTTCATTTTAATCCGTTCGGTAGTTTTTGAGAAATCGTGATGAGTGAGTCAGTGAGTGAGTGAGTGGTATTTCGCTTTTATATATATAGATATACATCCCACTACTTAATTTCTTACCAAAAGTTATTTCTTTATTCCACAAATAAGTTTTTATTGTAAGTTTGAAACAATTGCGTAGAACATTTTCAGCATTTTGTGAAGAGAACGATTTTTGAGTTATTCAAAATCAATGGCCACTATTTTGAATTGAGCAGTAGAAAATAATGAATTTATTTTCACTCTGTATAGTACGAATTCGTTTTTGCTAAAACAAATTTAAAAAAATTGCACTGTGACAAAGTAGGAACTTTCAGAAATTAGTATAATAATGTTAGATTTTTGGTCCTAGAAGCACACTTGTAAATAGTATTGGTTTCTTTAACTTATTTTTAGTGAGCGCGGATCAATCAGGTAGCGTTAGAATTTAATTTCACGTTTTAAAACCCTGGATGATTCGTTATTATTGTTTAATCTGGTAGAAAAAGCAAACTGTGGTTTATTTACGGCAGTATTGCCCCTATTCCAACCAGGTCTGTTAATTCCAATACTCTAGAAGTGCAGCTGGAACGGCTTATTTCGTTATTTACTGTAACATGATTTAAATACAAAGATAGGATTTCATTACTTTCAAAAGGTGTGTGGGAGGTATTGTGCAATTTCTTTTTTGAAGAACCCTGCATTGAAATGTAATATTTTTCACAATAGAACATTTCTTCTATTCATTTTATCAAGACTTCTTTTAATGCATCGTTATGAGAGTTTACAGAAAGACCTAAGGCGGAGCTATTTAAAATAATTGAAAAGAAAGTTCACGTTTGTGAATTATTCATTTTTTAATATAAAAATATTTAATGTTTTTTCTCTTTTACTTCGTCTTTATTCAAGTTATTTCCAGAGTATATTATCATTGAGTGATTCGCACGCCGACCCCTTCTCTTCCTCCACATACGTATTTTGACACATTATGCCCTAAAATACGTTTAATCATAAAATGCGTTTCAACGACAAAGTGACATTTGAGCTGAAACAAATTTGAACGCCGTTGTGCAATAAGGAACCAAAATCAAAAAGTAAAATTTGTCAATACTGCGTTTTTAGATATGGTTATAAAAAATCTTACTTAGGCTACATTTCTTAAAACAAACGCATGCTATATTTATGTATATATTTTACTATACCATCTAACCATGATAACTAATAAAACATATAAATATTTTACCTCATGCGTTAGCTTATTATAAGTATACAATTTTTTGTGGTTTAAAAAAATATATATATACATAAATATCTTATTAAAAATATGCAAAACATCCCAAGCCGGAGACCAGGTAACCAGTCCTATCCCGTCAGCTTGGAAGCGAGCCAACCACAGTTTGCTTTACTTCTGCCCTCATACCCTCAAACCACAAATATGAAAAGCTACCTGGTCTGGCCGAGGTTCGAACCCGGTATCTTTTGATCAGGAAGACGCCACGCTATCCACTCAGCTATGGCTTGCCTTGAGAATAACTGACAACAACCCAACACTTTAGTTACTTGCTGCCATATTGACTATCTCGCCCCTTCTCCTTATTGTAAAACACAAAAGTATACATTTACCAGGTGGTAGTTGGTTCAAAACTTGATAGGTGGCAGCACAATGCGGATATGAGTTGGATCTATATTGCACATCAAAATATGTACTTTCAAGAGTAATTTTAAGCAAAAAAAAATAAACTTTCACTTTTGTGGTTGTTTCCTTATTGCATAACTGAGTCCAATTATAACTGTCAGTATAATTGGTACAACTGATATTAAAATAAGTAGAGGTAGTAGGCTAAATCGACGAAACTTTAGATACTGCTCCTGAAAATAACTTTTTGAAACGACTATACGTTTTCCCTCACCTTAGGGGGGACAGCGCACCCTGGAATCAGAAGCAATTATTAAATAAAAGCATCGTAAAAACTTTACATCAAATTAAAGGTTTCTATTAGTAGAAAGCAATACCATAAATCAGCCTCAAAAGGACAACTGAGTCCTGGAAATGGCAGCAAATTTCATAAAGTCCCGGGATGGTTTAATAGTTTTTAACATGCAACATTGGAACCGTGATAGCTTACTTCTATTATTTGGTGTTTTCGAGAAGTGGCTCCCACCACAAGGGACGTCCAACGCAAGAATTGGTAAAGTAGGTTCTTCATATATATTATGTAATAATTCGACCACGCAGCTGAGCCGCTGACATGGGTTGAGGGTATTTCCAAAATTAAGTTCATATGTTTTAGGGCGTCAACCAACTATTTGGGAAATTTTTCTAATCACAAAGGCGCTGAATCTATACTAATATTATAAAGACGTAACATTTGTTTGCTTGTATGTAGGGGGTCATCTCTGGAACTACTGAACCGATTGAAAAAATAGTTTTACTAATAAAAAACTTCACTATCCCTGAGTAACATAGGCTATAATTCATTTCGATAAACAAATTTTTTATTTCAATATTTTTAAATTTAGTTCGAAAAAATCTATGGTTATTCCTAGACTGATGAACCAACACATAGGCTATTTCTTGGACGTATTCACATTCATTACAATAGCAACCAATTAAATTAAATAACAGATAAAAAACAGTTTTCTCTAATATTTCCGTTAACACTTGATTTCAAACTTTGAAGTAATTATTTGCATTTCTAACTTTTAGGTTAGGTCTAGGTTGGCGTCCGGAGCACGAATGGGGTTCCCATAGTTACGAAATATATTAGTAGCATTTGTTTGCCCCTAAGCCTCATCCTCATTCGTTCCACTCGCAGCGTAAAAAAGCTTTGCGTTTTGCATCTCGACTTTGGGTTATGGACTGCTTGTTGTGCAGCGTGTAAACTTGGCCGTCGGCATAGAATCAGAAGATTCCCCCGTGAAATTACCAACTTGTTTTTTTATTTTTTTATTGTGAGATAGTCTCCGGATTACTGAATTTAATGTGTACAGTATTATGTATAAATACCTTAATATTCCGTCCAGTGATCCACCTGTGGTAATTTTTCACAACCGCGGTTTCAAATGCTCATGCATTCATCTTCAGGTGTCTATCACTCTTACGAGATCGTTAAAACATTTAAATAATTGTTAACACAACGCAACACGTATAATTATACGAAACTCGTCGCCGTATTTCAACCGGCACCGGCACTCTTTTTTTAATGTTTAATGTTCTTATATTTGAAGACTAAATTTGCTTGACTGGCATCAAATTTAATTGTGAGATAGTCTCCTTCAGAGTGTTCAAGACGTTTTTGGTTTATTGGTTTAAGAAACCGTTTTAATCTGTCGTTATTTCGGAAGGCGATCCTCCTGTTGAGTGTACCAAATATAGAAGTGACGATTGTAGAGCTAATGTTGCCATATTCAGTAGATACAAAGATAAGTTTTTCCTTTTCTCTTGGGGGTGATTTCAATCTAGCCGTACGTATGTTTACAGAGAAGTGTGTCAATCATAGAGCTTGTATAACCATTTCTTACAGCGATGCATTTGATAGTATCAAGTTCTTCTTGAAAACAGTGAGATTCTAAAGGTATTGTTAAAAGTCTGTTTACCATACTGTTATAAGCAGCCATTTTCTGTGGTATTGGATGGTGAGAGTCATTACGTATAGTTATGTCGGTGGTGGTAGGTTTTATGTAAATCCCACATTTAAATTAGTTCTGGTGCTTTGTGATAGTTAGGTCTAGAAAATGTATGCTGTTATTGTTTTCAATTTCTAGTGTGAATTGTATTTGTGGATTCAAAGAATTCATAAAACGACTTGAAGACCAAACAGGCTTATATAATTAACATGTGACGACTGTAATAAGATATACCGGGTGTCCCACGAAGAGGTCCCTATTTTTGAATTGATATTACAGACGTATAGAGCGCGCTACAGACTTGAAATTCTACAGTCGTGACTAACACATATGTAAAAGAAATACCCCTGAGTATCAGTTAACTCTGACTGATCCAAACAAAATGGCGAGAAAACAAAAAGCAACAAAATCAGCAATCGTATTTTAAGGGTAAACCTACTTTTATTTAGAATAGGAACAGCTACAGCTGTTTAGACTATTTTAAATCTATCAGCTGACTGCGTGTATCCACAACAATGAACATATTTGGTAATAAACATTGGCATTTGTTATTAAGTTGCATTGTAAAGTGTCTTATGTACCATGCCGTTTTCAACTGAGCAAAAAGTGAAATGTTGTTCCTGGGCTATTGCCTTTGAAAATGATTATGAAGCAATAAGGTGTTTTAGGGAAAGGTACCCAGGTGTAGTTCCACCGTCAAGGAAATCTATTCGTAAGTGGAAGACTATTCTACTAGAAACGGGGTCAATACAAAAAAAATACCATAGATCCTCCAACATAGAAAATGAAGAAATCGTATGTGCTGCTTTCATAGAATCTCCAAATACGCCTAATTCAGTAAGAAAGGTGGAATCTGCTACAGGGATACCGAAGTCATCTGTCCAAAGGTATGGCAAAAAGAACAAAATCAAACATTATAAACAAAATTAAACATTTAGTGCTTAGTAACATCGTTAAAATTCAATAATTATGTTGTAACACTTAAGCAAATAAAACTATTTTAACGAAAAGGTACTATTTCTTTGATATCCCGCCATTTTGTCCTAATGTGTCAGAATTAACTGATACTCAGGTGTATTTCTTTTACATATGTGTATGTTAGGACTGTTGAGTTTCAGGTTTGTAGAGTGTTCGGTGCATCTAATATATTAATTCAAAAATAGGGACCTCTTCGTGGGACACCCGGTACATAGGCCAAACAGGGAGAGCATTCAAAACCCGTTTTAAAGAGCACTTACCTAAAAGAACAATCACAGGTTACAAGTCGAATTTAGCACGCCATTTAATAGACGAGGACCACGGCTACACAGACTTACAAAATAATGTAAAACCTATTAAAATTTGTCCCAAAGGTAGATTTATGAACGCGGTTGAAGAATATGAGATATATAAGGCATCAAAATAAAAAGACATTAGTGACCTGGATACCAATAAAATGTATTCAACATTTTATGTTTATAGCATGCATTTACAATGAATGGAAATTCAACTGTGTTTACATTCTTAGCTTTGGTGTTATAATTAATTCTACACCTTTATTATAATAACATTAAACGTATCGAAACGTATAAAAAACAATATAATAATAAACGGAAATTGAAAGGTTAAAATTAAGTGTGTATGTTGCCGTTAAGTCTGGTCAAAAAATTTAAGAAAAGGCGTGATGAACTTCGTTCCTGACGGAGGTCCCACGACCGCACTCTTTTACTTTTTTTTATTTAACTTTCTCAATATGTTTCTAATTCATGTTTGAGTAACAATTTCAAATAGTCCGTACCAACAGGCAAGCTCTTTACAAGTTTATATGATAAAGGGTATAGATTTATGTAAAACAACTCCTGTCCTGTGTTCAATTACCAAATGACCTAAACCGTCTGTAAGAGTTAGTCAGGTCTGTGTAGATAAGCCCAGTTAATATTCGCTGGTGCACGTCTGTTGCCGTGGTAACCTGCGTTATGTTTATTGCTTTCCGTGACGAAATTAAATCACAATTTTGTCTTTTCTCACGTACATCGTCCTCACTTACAGGATTATCAAAATCCCGACTCAATCTTTCTTCTTAATAAATTATCGTTTTCTTTCAATCATCGTCAATCACACGATTATATAACGTAAACTGTAACTTGCACAGATTTCTGTCAACAAAATACGAACAACGGAAGACGTGAAGTTGAAAACAAAATAAGATTTTCCAAATATATAAAACACAACTTCCAAATAATATTTAACTTTAATATCTGCTCACAGTTATTGCATATGCAGGGTGATCCAGAAATATATATACGGGAATGTCTCGTTAGGTCATTGTATAGCTAAACATAAGAAAAAAGTGCGTGTAAACATGGGCCTGAAAACGCCAATTGGCCAAAATAGTTTAAATAAATGTCTGGTATATTTGTAAAAAGATTACATTTTTTCTTTATTTTGAAGACAATGTCAAGATAATGATAGGCTTTATATGAAATTCACGTCACAAATATTATACTACAAAGTCTCCTTCTAGGATTAAAATTTCATCGTCCATCGGTTCTTCTTTATCTTCATTGCCTTCACTGAGTTCAGGCCCTTGGATGTTTTCCCTGTTGAAAAATCTACGTAGAATTTCAGCGAATCCAGGCTTCTCCAGTCTTCACCGTAGTGCTTTTTAAGGAGCTTGTTCACATCTGCCAGCTTTTTGGGGTTGACGGTAACATGATTGGGTTTTGTTATAGCAACAATTCTGTCGATCCTGCAGCCTCTCTTTGTAATACCTTTTGACTTCCCTAAGTCAGTTAGGTAAGTGATCGCCCCTTGAATCTTTCCTGTATTATTAAGGCCTCGCGTTAAAATAAACCTTTTGCACGCAGAAAACTTAAAGTGCCATTCATTAGCTTCTTCACATTTCGTATTGTTGCCTCCTTCCAATCCTCAACTTGAATGTCCGTTCCTAATCTTGTAACAACAGCTGATTCATTGAAGATTTTAAAGTACTCATCAGGGTGTTCGATCGTTTCCAACTTCCTTACTTTCCTCTTGATAACACCAAACACCCTATCTGGAGGGATGTAAGAATGCCTGCCCAGGAACTGGATAATGGATTACAATAATTTTGATTTGCACTAAAGCCACATTATACGACTTAGATAGATTTTTTGCAGTATTTGCTATGGTAGTGATAACAGTACGGGAATTAGTGAGTTTTGAAGCAGTGGTAAGTCATTCAGGAATTAGTTAGTTTTGGAGCAGGAAGGTGCTTAGAATTAGAGAGTTTTTTTTGCAGTGACCACTTTTTAAAATGATTTTTATTATGGAATTAAAGAGTTTTGGAACAAAAAAATTGCTCCAATGTATGTAATACAGTATCGCCTAACAGGTGATATAAGAAACAGAAAATCATAATTTTTGGAGTTAGTGAGTTTTGGAACTGACTGACTCAATTACATGATTCTAAATTTGTTAAGTTGGTTGCTATGGTGGTGAATGTAAATGCGTTCAACAAACGAGCGTTGCTAATCGTTTCCAAATCAGCTGTTTTATGGTAGGGAGTGGACCTCCGAATGTGGGCTTTAAAATCAACATTTTCAAAATTCTTTCTTATCGTAAGTCTATGTCGTCATAAGAATAAACCATCAAATTTTTGTATTTTTTATCTTAAGCAGTTGTTGCTCCAAGTTGATCCTATGTCAGTTAGTCTTTCTGGACAAAGCCATGTGTTTTTATATTGTTATAATATGTACCAGTGGCTTGTAGGGGCAATAGACCCCTATATATAAGCTATATTTGTAGGAGCAATACCTCTTCGTGATGGCCTACCTATGCGAGGTGGTCTTCCAGCTTCATTCATTATAGTAAAAAATAGCAAGTACGTAGAAATAATCTATGTGTTTAATCATATAGCCTAAGCTTTGATTTTAATTCTTACTTTGAACAAAAAAAAAAAAAAAAACAGCTACAATAACAAAACACATCACAAAACTGCACATTCAGGTGTTGTTATGATAGCTGAATTTTCCAATTTATATACAATCACCTGTTTTAAACACTAAAACCACTTGATTTACACCTATGTATTCCCATGCTATTTAAATGGGAATTATTATATACAATCACCTGTTTTTAACACTAAAATCACCTGATTTACACCTACATATTCCCATGCTATTTAAATGGTAAATTATTTTATTCCATAACAAATTTTCTTGACACAATTAACGAAAATTAATATTTCCCCCCAAAACTTCATGCCCAGACCTCTAAAATGAGACCTCTCCCAGCTTTCTACGACCTTCCGTTCGCTCACAATTTCATTTGCAAATTTGGGCTTACGGAATTAGATATATAGATACTAGTTGACCCGTGCAAATATTTAGCAAGTTAGGAGTAGGCCTGGTTACCTGATTCAATTGATTGATTTAATTAAGTAAATTCCGTTTAATTTGAACGATTGAGTCCCATATAAAAATTAAGAAACACATCTAAAAAGACAATTTACAACACCAATTATACGTTTCACCTCCATAACTATTGAACTATCACAGATATTATTTCTCAAGGCCATTTTTTTGTCGGTACGCCATAACTTCCTTAATACATCATCAAATTACATGAATGAGGCATCATTTTAAAGCTTTCCTTAACCGCTACACCGGAAAAATATACAAAATACAATTATACGAAAAAAGAAAAAAAAGGAAATAAAGAATCCGAAAGTCACAGTCATGTAAGATCAAGTAAGTTGTAGGGATATTTTCCTGGCGTTGGCAACACTGATGATAACAATACCCAGCTGGAGAGCTGCCGTAACGCCACTACATTGCTATTTTTAATTAATTGTAAGCGTGGTTATAAACAGCACTGTGGATACACCTATTTGTTGTTGTTTACCTTCTGCAAGTTGGTAAGTTTTAAAAAAAATATATAATAACAATAACAAAATTATTTCTCTTTAACATGGATTTAAATTAACAAAACACTGTTAGTAAGTTAGAATGCGAATGCTTCGCACGGGTCAGCTAGTAAACAGAAAAACATAATTAAGCAACAGCAAAATTAAACATAACTTACTTCAGTAAAGTAAATTACAACATAAACAAACCATGTTATGATAGTAAAACATGTGCTGTTATAATCAGCTGAGCTGTGCTATGATATATGTCCTTTAGAACGCCAGATGATAATGAAACATGTACTGTTATAATCAGCTGTTATGTGCTATTATATTCAGTTGATCAGTAAATGCAATGTTAATGAATGGAAAATATTTTACATTCCATTTTAAAAATATTAAATGAAGGAATAGTAAAATTTTAAGACAAATGGGCAAATATAGAGCTAATTAACTTTTATTTAACAAAAACCGCATGTCAATCGGTCCAATAGAACTCCAGATATCACTCGGAATAGGCTTAAAATTTTACCCCGTGTTAAATTGCCATAACGGATTTTAATTTCCGTTTTTAGAAAATTTATTGAGATAATAACTGAAATCCAAGCAAAATGGGCAAATATACAGACAATTACCTTTAATTTGGTACCAACTGCTCGTATATCGGTCCGGTAAAATTCGAGATCTCATTCGGATTACACAATTTGTTTCAAATTAATATATAGATTATAGATATAGGAAAAAGAAAAGAGAATATAGAGATGTAGTTACGTGTAAAAAATGCATCCGTCGCATTTTGATTATTTGCATTTCACGGATGAAAACGGGCGTACCAACCGCCAAAACAATACATATTCATTAGTTTACTTCCCTTGAAGCTAGACAGCGGAAATTTGTTACATTTATTTCATAGATATTTACGTAGAAAAAGTTAATCCTTCGAACTTCCCCTAAACAATGAATATAAATGCCACTAACTTTTCATAACCTAGAGTGCTAACATTTCGTACATAAGAAAGACAAACTATTTGCATTTTAATTACTTAAATCTCAGGGGTGAAACGATGTAACTACCTTTAAACATAAATAATTCGACCACGCAGCTGAACCGCTGACGTGAGTTGAGCAAACTTCCAAAATTAAGTTTATAGGCCTATGTTTTAGGGTTCCAACCAACAATTTGGGAAATAGGCCTATTCACGACGGTGCTGAATAGCTGCAAAATGCTTCGCACGCCATTCCGAAAATTGAGAGTATCTTCAATACGCAAAGCATTGCGTGCTTCTCACGCCAACCCCCGTACTGGGAGTATATTCAATACTCAATGCATTTCGTGCTTCGCACGCCAACCCCACGATAGAATCCACATGGCTTTGAACCGGGTACTTCTATGGTATTTTACGTTTTGATCGATTTTGAGGGAACCAAGCGAGCTGTAAGGTCGCGTAAAAAACCAAAATGTGCAGAATAACATCCTACATTTATATTTGTAGACAAAACTAAAAAAAAACATTTTCTTTGGAATAATCTAAAAAAGTTGTTACTTCCGCTCAATAAACGTGCTTCCGATTGTTGGATATTTTTGGTTAACGAACTCGTCCGAGCTACGTAGACAACCAAAATGTGTACCAAATTTTAACCAAATCGGACTTAAAATGCGGCCGTTAGAGTGCGAACACATATATACATATATGTATGATTTTCAATGACACCCCAAAACGTGTTCTGGGGACCAAGATCTGTGATCATTTGCTACTCCCGACTTTATATCTTACCATAAGGGCCACTGCAATAGCTCATTTTTCCTACGGAAATTCGCTGATAATAACTCGTGCACTTGGGGTTAGAGAAATGAAACTTAGCACATTGTATACAATACTTAAGTTATACAAAAAAAGAAGAAATATTTGCATTTTGATTATGTGCGTCTAAATGATATAATAGGTGAAACCTGACAGTCAATAAATTTCTGAAACAAAGTTTCTGAAATAGCTTCTAAGGAGGAAAATGTGTCACTGGTCCATTATTTTCACGGGTACTCATAGACAAGTCATAAAAGTGAAACTTCTTACGGCCCGTTCGGAACTTTTTGCGTGGGTAGTCTACTCTAATGAATTCTCGCGCACCGCACCGTACCGCAATCGAATCGCGTTATAAAAATACATGCATCTACCAATGATATGGAAATTATGCTCCTCATTTTTTAAGTTGTGTTAAAATAGTTTATTTGGCAAAACCTCTGAAATGGACATTGTGCTTCCTCATTTTGTAAGTTGTGTTAAAATAGTTTATTTGGTATTACCTCTAAAACAGGCGTTGTGCTTCCTCATTTCGTAAGTTGTGTTAAAATAGTTTACATTATAATACACCTGAAATGGACATTGTGCTTCGTCATTTCGTAAATTGTTTTAAAAATAGTGTTCTTGGTAATACCTCTGAAATAATCATTGTGCTTCCTCATTTTTAAATTGTGTTAAAATAGTTTACTTGGTAATACCTCTGAAATTGACATTGTGCTTTCTCATTTCGTAAGTTGTTTCAAAATAGATTACTTGGTATAAATCTGAAATCGACATATTGTGATTCCTCATATCGTAAGTTCTTTTAAAATGGTTTACTTGGTAATACCTATGAAATGGACATTGTGCTTCCTCATTTCGTAAGTTGTGTTAAAATAGTTTACTTTATAATACATCTGAAACAGACATTGTGATTCTTCATTCCGTAAGTTGGTTTTAAAGTAGTTTACTTGGTAATACATATGAAATGGAGATTGCGATTTCTCATTTCGTAAGTTGTTTTAAAATAATATACTAGGTAATTCCTCCGAAACGGACACTGCACTTCCTCATTTCGTAAATTGTTTTAAAATAGTTTACTTGGTAATACCTCTGAAATTGACATTGTGCTTTCTCATTTCGTAAGTTGTTTTAAAATATATTACTTGGTATACCTCTGAAATCGACATATTGTGCTTCCTCATTTCGTGAGTTGTTTTTAAAATAGTTTACTTAGTAATGCTTATGAAATGGACATTGTGCTCCCTCATTTTGTAAGTTGTATTAAAATAGTTTACATTATAATACATCTGAAATGGACATTAATAAAACAAAAACAAAATATTAAAACGAACATGTTATGTTTATTGAATGTAATTCAGGGCTTGACGACCATGCTTGAACTACGCCGGACGGAACCGATCGTCTCTTAATTTAAATTGATTAACCAAAACACACGTTTCTATAGCAACCAATTTGGTAACGCTTTTTCGTTACTCATATTTTATATTTGTCATTACCAAAGCAACCAATTAATAACACTTTGTTTCGTTACGCATTACATTTTCTATTTGTTAACTCCTACCGCAACCCGCGTTAAGGAAATTCGTTCCAAAATCTCTCGTTAGTTTAAGTTAATATTTTGGGAACTCGCAGCAGCTTTTTAATGACCGGCTGTGAACTAATTAAACACTTTCAAGATGGCTTACTATAACAATTATTATCAATTATTACTTTCAACGTCAGTTTAAACTTAGACAATCGGTATATTTACAAGGAAAATTTAAATTATTCATTTGTTTTGTAGTAGGTCTATTAGTACCTACACTATATTCTAAAGAGAAGAAGGTTGCCGTCTTCCTCTTTTTGTTTTGATTTATTAGCCGAATTTTTGAAAAAAATAAGAGCTATTACACTCGACCCAACTTGAAAACGGTTCGTCGGAGAAAAGTAAAAGTTCGTTTCTATCCGTTTCAGACCTTTTGGAGGCGGTACCCAAAATTCATTACTTTATATAGCCTATTATATTATAGTCTATATGTTTTATTCCCGGATTCATAGGTGGTAGTAAATATGCTACAAAATTGCAGATTTTTTAGTGAAAGGGTCCTAGTAGGATTCTTCAGATACACTCTTTTTTGTTTTTCGATCTGATTCAAAATGGCGGAGTTATACCGATTAATCGTTTTTGGGTAGGGATTTAAGGGTATATAAGTATATGGGTTTTTTCCCACCCTGATAAAATGGTAGTAAATATGCTTCAAAATAGCTGAAATTTTAGTGGAAGGGTCCTTGTAGGATGTCCCAGACACTGATATTTTTATTTTTCGATTTTACACAAAATGGCGGCTTGTTTGATTTAAATCAATATGGCGAAGTTGGAGCGAGGAAATTGCTTTATTTCTCCCACTCATAAGCCCGTGTGCAATTTTTGAGCAATATCGTTCGAAAGGTAATTAAATTTACTACAATCTTGTACAAAGGTAATTCAGGTACAGTCCCCTGAACAAGGAACAAAATTGATAGGAAGCTCCCGATAAATGATGTTTTCATTATCCGTGTAAGGCTTTTGCGCAATTTCTCCCACTCATAATCCCGTGCGCAATTTTTGAGCTATATCGTTCGAAAGGTAATTCAATTTACTATAATCCTGTGCAAAGGTAATTCAGGTACAGTCCGCGGAACAAAGGACAAAACCGATAGGAAAATCTCGATAAATGTTTTTTTCGTTATCAATGTAAGGTAATTACGCAATTTCTCCCACTCATAAACCCAAGTGCAATTTGTGATCTATATCATTTGAAAGGCAATTAAATTTTCTATAATCCTGTGCAAAGGTATATTTGGAACAGTTTCCAGAACAAGGAACAAAACTCATAGGAAACTCTCATTATAAAATACTAGTTATTCCCTGATAAGAAAATTCGGCTATAGTTATGCGGCAGTGCTGCTTATGGTTTTTTTTTAGTAACTCATTTTTAATGATCAAACCTTGAACGACTTTTCATTCTAAGGTTCTCCCTGACGGTGGATAACTCTTCTGAGAACAGATTTTGCACAGCCTACCTTTTCCTCTTTAAATTAAAATAAAGTTATAAAAATAACAGTTTCGAGCTTAGGGAACAAATTTTTTAGCAAATTTTAAATTTTTAGCACGGAAATTTAAGGTTTTTAACCAATCGGACGTAGTTAGTATGTCCGTTGAATCCCGAAGTCCGAATCTTCGGACGTTCAGAAAAAAAATCACATAAAATACAAATCATTAGTGAATCTATGTTTATTATATATCAATTGAATCAGAAAGATTTGTTCTATTTACCTCTATGATCTTTACTTACGTTGAACATTACCTCTATGTGCACTACAACGAAGATAATTATGATATACGTGGCTGTGCTTTTGTCATCTGTCAGATGGTAAATAACTTGATTTGTGTGTAGTTTTTGATTATGGCCCATCTATTATGTTGTAGCACGTGATTGTTTTGGCATTTTTAGTTATTTTTATTGTGAAAAATTGTGATTATGAAGCGAGTACATTTACATTCACTTGTTAGTGACGTGTATATTCTTATGACTATATACGTACAACTAACCACAGAACTGGTTATGTAGTTGCCTAATTTAAAAAAAACTTAATAACTCTGTCATTTTTTAGAGTAATGAAATTTCAGGTTTTTGTTCATTTTTAAGTGTAAAATTATGTTCTGTGGACAAAATTGTTCTAGATATTTTTTTGTTGTGTCATTTTCAAGAATAAAGTAAACAAAATTTAAAATTATTTTTTTTTTTTTGTCGGTGAAGAACCCATGCTCAGAAAGATCCTCACAGAAACTCAGCATTGGGCCTTAGCTGCAAACGTATACCGGAGACATCGAGCCATCGAGGTGAACAGCCTTGGACGCTTGAACTAAGAAGTAAGTAAGTAAGTAAAATTATTTTTTTCCGAATAACAATTTAAAAAAATTCATATCTAACATGAATTTACACTTATTATTAAAAGGACATTTCATTCCAAACAAAATTTAAAAAATCATCAAAATGCATTAGTAAATAAATTTAATACATATTTTTTTGCGAAACACTGAAAATGTGCTTGATTTAGCCTGGGATTTTATGCACATACATAACAGACAATGGTTGGGATTCTTGGAACATATGAAAAATTGGAGATCGGGAGCCAAAGGGTTTTAAATGGCTTTAATTTGAAGTATCACGAGCCATATGAGTAATAACAAGTGTTTGAGAGGGGGTGGTAGAAATGGGGGGTGTTGGGGATTTTGTAAATAGGGTTTCTAAGGTTTCAACTGACTGTAAACAAACTATATCAATATCAGATTTTGCATCATATCTCTTTAAGTCTTTTAAATAATATTGTAGCATTTTGTTTTAAATCACCATGTATACGTAAAGAAATAATAATATCAACCAAAACATATATTTTTTATATTTGCTGGTAATAACCAATTAAATGATCCAATTATATCTCTACGCGTGACGTTTCCCCAGTCACGGTTGTTAGTTTCCAATTGGTAAAGCTACACAAATATTGCTTGTAATAAATCAGTAACAAAACTACTAAAACACATAAAAAGGAAGAAAACTTAATTGAGACTCACAATCCAATATTCAGTCAGTTGCATTGTGCTTCAGTTGGCAGCACTGCTCACCTAAAAAATAGTCTGCAATGATATCAACAGAAAGGCGTATTGTAAAGTTACTCCGATATTATAAGTGATAATACACAATTACCGGTATTAGAAATAAATGTATGTGAAGGGGCAGAGTGATTGGCGTGCGAAGCGAGCAGTGGTCTTCTATAGTTAAATGTAAATTTACTTCTACAAAAGCATGTTTTGCCTTTCAATTTAATATAGCTAACACAAAACATAAAAATTATCGCTTGCAATTATTTTACTTTAACATTTTGTAAGCCTAGACATAACCTCAAACCTAATTGGATAAATAAATATTTAAAAAATGTGTAGGCCTACTGTATTCCTTAAACCAAACAATAGATTTTCAGTGATTTATACTTAATGTTTATTTAATATATTTTATGAATAAAAATTCCCAACGAGTATATCCTTTAAAACAAACATAATTTACTAATCTTGCAATAATGCGAAAGTATAAATCGAGCTGTTGATGTAAAACGTAGTAAGGTAGGCAATTTCAAGGTATAGAACGAACAGCTGATGGCTATCCGAACTTAACACTGCTTATTTCTTCTTCTTCGTCAACAATCAGTTTGTCGCTCAACCAAACCGGTATCGGTAGTTTTAGGTTATGTTCGTGTAATATTCATAAATACATTAATTCTGTGCGTTATTTGTGTATTCGTTGTGCGTAAAGTGTGTTTAGTGTTGTGCATTTACATTTTGCTTCCATTCTAAAATATGTTTTGTACAAACACAAGGATTACAAGTAAGTAGGCCTAGGCTAATTTTGATTTGAAGTAGTTGTACTATTATTAGAGGGTCATGATTTCATGACTTCTACAATCAACAGATTTGGTTTTAAGATATCCTTGATTGATATTATTGTCGTTTAACCTAGAAATTCTATGAAAGTGAATTACGGTCTAAGTGGCGTTCGTTAGTACCGGCCGACGTCCTACATTTTGACCATTACCTAAAATTATCTTGGACAAAATTAACAATGTAAGCCAATATTTTAAAACGATACCAACCTACTACCTTTTATAAGAAAAGGTACTGGTTGAGGCCTAAATTTTTAGTTTTAAGAAAAGCCTTTTTGGATTAAATAACAGTTCACGCTACACGCTACAATATCGAAATTATAACAGCCTACTACCTTTTTTTGTTATACTGATGGCCTAAATTTTAAGATTTAACTAAAGCCATTTTGGAAATTACAATTTCCACTCTATTGAAATGATGCCAGCCTACTACATTTTTTAGCTAAAAGTACCGGTTCTGATGGCTTAAATTTTAAATTAACTAGGCCTAAGTCGTTTTTAAAGTAAATTATTAAAATGTTCGCCACCCTATCGAAATAATTTCCGACCGACTACATTTTTTAGGGAAATAACAATTGGTACCAACCTAATAGGTAAAAATGTAGTTTACCTTGTCAAACGATTTCTAAGGGAATTTGA